>JADRCH010000834.1:196492-224665 GCA_019843965.1 Rhynchomys soricoides | reverse complement strand
CTTCTTCTTCTTCTTCTTCTTCTTCTTCTTCTTCTTCTTCTTCTTCTTCTTCTTCTTCTTCTTCTTCTTCGCTATGGATGACATCCTAGAGCTATCCAGGCTTATATAAGGAACTTCTCACCCCCCTCCACTCCTGCAAGGAATCTCAATAAACCAGCTGGTTTGCCAAGTTGAACTTTGGTGTAATTGTTATTTTGGCCTGCCATCAGTTTCTTATCTGAGGTTAATAGGTGTTTCTGTTTATGTTCCATCTTCTCAGAAAAACAGTCACACAGCAAGGTTGCTTTGTCCGAGCAGGTTGCCTTGAAGCTCTCAAAGCAATCTTTCAAATGACTTTAGGATTTTACACCATTGTCCTGATGAGTGAGGTGCAGCCTAAACCCAAGATACCCTAAAGATGGCTTTCCTATGATCTCAATACAAATTACTTGGGTTTAAAAAAAATAGTGTATATAAGTCGTACAAAAATAGAAGAGAGTTTGGCATGAAATTTCACATGATCCTTTCCTCCTGTTTCCTCTCATTACTCAAACTTGTTACCCTCCTGCTGACCCCCTCTTTATTCCTTTATACATATTTTTCTTTGTCTAGGCCTTTTGTTTGTAAGGTTCCATATGCGGGTCCTGGAGAGATGACTAAGTGGTTAAGAGCACTTTCTACTCTTACTTGAGTTTGGTGGCCAGAATCCATATTGGGTGGCTCACAACTGCCGGTTCTAGGGGACCCAATGTATTCTTCTGTTCTCTGAAGGTACCTATATGTGGGTGTGCAGTGTGCCCACCCCCAATGTGACTGAAAATAAAGTAAAACCTAGAAGGAATCCATTTGCGATGTTTGTCTTTCTGAATCTGATTTATTTTGCTTAACATGGTGATCTCTGGTTCCACCCATTTTCCTCACAGTGACAGCAATACAGGAAAGGATGTAACAATAAACCTATGCAGTTACACCTGATGTAGGAGAACAGCAGAGAAGGAGGTTCCAGAGGCAACAAGATTCACATATGGAAAAAGCAATGAAGGATGGAATCCCTTCTTCCTTAGTTATTGTTGGACTACTATGAAGAGACACCATGGCCAAGGCAACTTAAAGAAGAAAACGCAATAGTTAATTGGGAGCTTGCCTACAGTTCCAGAGAATAAGTCCATGGTGATCCTTGTGGAAAGCATGGCAGCAGGTAGTCATGGCGCTGGAGGAGTAACTGAGAATTTACATCTGATCCAAAGTCAAGAGGCAATGAGAGAGAGAGAGAGGGACAAATCTCCTCTAACAAAGATACACCTCCTAATCCTTCCCAAATACTGCCAGCTGTGGAATAAGCATTCAAATATATTTCAAATATATGATTCTACAGGGACCAATCTCATCCAAACCACCACATCCTTTTACCATGGGCTGCATGCAACAAAACAATGTAAACACACACACACACACACACACACACACACACACACACCCCTCCACGAAAATCCAGAAAACAGTATGTAAACAATCTATAAAGGAGGGGGACTTTCATGTCCCAGGGTCTTTGAGCCTTGGGCCTTTCTTTCTCAGCTCTCTGAGCCATTTCCATTCTTGACAGTCTTTTCCTTTCTTATCACACTGTCTATATTT
This sequence comes from Rhynchomys soricoides, assembly GCA_019843965.1. Classification (NCBI taxonomy): domain Eukaryota; kingdom Metazoa; phylum Chordata; class Mammalia; order Rodentia; family Muridae; genus Rhynchomys; species Rhynchomys soricoides. Next base: position 223,051 of record JADRCH010000834.1, on the reverse strand, counting down.
TTATCACTATCTATGTGTCTCTAATCCAATTCCAGGACACAATAACCTGAAACTCTCGGAGGGTGCCCATTGCTCTTTGTTCCACACACAGAACACACCCATCTGACTTTTGATATAGGTGACAATAAAATTCATATTGGAGAAAAGATACCGTTTTTAGAAAATGGCTCTAGGAAAGAGTGAAAAAATTTTTTCCTGTTATTGTGGGATTTTTTTTGGGGGGGGTCCAGCTTTAATGCTTTAAAATGTTAATTATGCACATTTTTAAACATGATACAGGATTACACAGACATCCTCATAGAAGTATACATTGTATTTTGAGTCCATCCTTTTCTCACGTTCCCCCTTCTCTGCCACCTTCATTCCTATTAGTTCTTACTGTTCCTCTAGTTTGGCTTTCCACTCTGATGAAAAAGACTTGATCCTTGTCTCTTACCTTGCACAAAAATTAAAAGAAAACTGAACTGAAATTTCAGTTTCTAAATTAAATATCTTTTTTCTCATGAAAACTTTATCATAAAGAACTTGCAACTAAAAAATAATCCACACATCAAAACTTAAACAGACCCAAAGTCTACATATCTAAGTGAACATGTAGACAGTTAGAATAGCCATTCTGAAGCCCTGGAGATTCAAATTAGATTTTATGCTGTTGATATCAGTTATATGTTGTTATGCACATATCCACCGACAAACCTTGAAAGATCAGTGACAGAGGTGAGATTAGAAAAACAATTCGCTTTTAATCTTCTAGTGGTTTGAGAGTCCTGCACTTGGGTTCAGTCCTTATCCACTCTCAGTTCCTTCTTTCCCACCTAGTATTTACCTTTTCTTGTTATCCCTTCTATATGTTATATGTACCCACGTGTACATTCGTTTTACTACATATGTGTTAGGATAGGATCTGTACATGAAGGAGAATATGTGATTTATTTTTCCCTCTGAAAGAATGCGACCTCACCTACTGTTATACATTTTAAGTTCTTACGTTTTCTGCAAATTTTGTGATTTCATTTTTCTTTGCAGCTCGATAGTATTCCATTTTATACATGTACTGCTTTTTCATTATCCATGCATTTATTTCTGGGTAGGTATACTGTTCCATTTCTTTGCTATAGTGGATGAAGCACCAGTAGACAAGGAGGTGCATATATCTCTAAGGTAGAGAACTGAGTTGTCTGGGTATACCTCCAAGAGTGAAAGAGCTGGGTCTTATGGTAGTTGTAGTTTTAAGAAATCTCCAAAGTGATTTCTGTAATGGTTGTACTAATCTGTACTCTAGCCACGTAGATTCCTCTCTCCCCATATCTCCAATACTTGTCTGATTTGTTGTTGATAGCCATTCTGATTTGCATGCTCCTGATGGTTAGAGATACTGAATACATTGAAAAATAGCTATTGTCCATTTTGTGTTTCCTTTTTATAAAAATAACATATGTTGATTTTAGTTGCTCATTTGTTACATCTTTAGTATTCACTTTCTGTGGTTCTTTGTATATTCTATTCTGGTTGTTAGCTCCCTGTCTGTAGTATCAATGGTAAGGATTTTCTTCCATTCTCTGGGATGTCTTTTTTACTGATAATAGTTTCCTTTGATGTGTAGAAACTTTTTTATTTTTGTGTAGTCTTATCTGTTGATACGTGGGGTTAGTTCCTGTCTTGGAATGATTATATAGTTTCTGTCCTTAAGTCTATTTATACAGTGTCTTATACTTACTGAGAATTGTGTATATTGAACCAATATTGCATCTGAGATGATTTCCACTTGGTTATAACGTGTAATCTTCTTAACATGTTTTTGAAATCATTTTGCAGGTATTTTGCCTAAAAATTTTGCACTTACGCCCATCAAATAAATTACTTTGTAGTTTGCTTTTTATGTGTGTCTTTACATGGTTTTTGTATCAGAAAAATATTGACTTCATAGAGTGAATTTGGTTGTGGACCTTCGCTTTCTACTTCATGGAACAAGTTAAGAGGAATAGTATGAGATTGTTGAAAATTGTGAATCTGTCTGGTCCTGTGATTTTCTTTGATGGAAGTATTTTGTTTATGATCTCATGGCTTGTAATGTGTCTGGTGGATGATATGCATTTACAAATCCTTCTATTTCTCCTGGGTTATCCAGATTTTCTGAGTACAGTTTTCCCACAGCAATCCCTAATGAACTTCTGGATTTCTTTGGAATCAGTTGTAATGATACCTTTTCCTCTCTAATTTTAAAAATTTGTGTCCTCTCCTTCTTTCTTTTTGTCAGATTGCCTAAGGATTTTTCTATTTTATTTTATTTTATTTTTTAAAGAATCAGATCCTTTGGCTGATTTTGTGTGTTTATTTGGATGGATTTCAAGTTTTGGGGAGTTAATGCAGCCCGGGACAAAAGACAGTAGGTTGGTTAGCTTTTTTTATGTTGATACAAACCTAGGCATATCCAGGAAGAGGGAATCACAGTTCAAAGATTGCTTCCAGGCTCCAACATGTAATAAGGTCACATGCTCCACTATGTTCATAGCAGCCATGTTTATAATAGCCAGAAGCTGGAAACAACCCAGATGTCTCTCAACAGAGGAATGGATACAGAAAATGTGGTACATTTACACAATGGAATACTACTCAGCTATTAAAAACAATGACTTCATGAAATTCGAAGGCAAGTGGATGGAACTTGAAAATATCCTGAGTGAGGTAACTCAGTCACAAAAGAAGGAACATGGTATGTATTCACTGATAAGTGGATATTAGCCCAAAAGTTTGGAATACCTAAGATTCACTTCACAACAACTGTTGGACTGAGCGTGAGGTCCCAGATGGAGGAGTTGGAGAAGGGACTGAAGGAGCTGAGAGAGTTTGCAGCCCCATGGAGGGAGCAACAGTGTCAACTGGCCTGACCCTCCAGGGCTCCCAGAGACTGGATCACCAACCAAAGAATACGCATGGAAGGACCCATGGTTTGGGCCACATATATGGCAAAGGAGGGCCTTGTTGGCCATCAGGGGGAGGAGAGGCCCTTGGGTCTGAAAGTGTTAGAAGCCCCAATATAGGGGAATGCCAGGGAGGGAAGACAGGTGTGGGTGGGTGGGTGGGGGAATACCCTCATTGAGGCAGGGGGAGGGGGGAGGGGATAGGGGGTTTCTAAAGGGGAGACCTGGAAAGGGGGAAATATTTGAAATGTAAATAAAGTATTAAAAAAACCCCACCCAAACCAAAAAACCAAAAAAAAAAAAAAAAAACAAACCCCAACAAAACAAAACAAACAACAAAAAATAAAAAACAAAACAACCACAACAAAAAGAGATTGCTTCCACCAGAATGGCCTGTAGGCACCTCTGTGGGGGAATATACTTTTTTTTTTCCTTTCTTTTTTTCTTTTTTTTCTTTTTTGACCCAAGCTAAAGACTAACTGTAAAGTTGGGCACTGTTTTATTTTCCTTTACAATTTAATAAATACTTATTGATGACTACATTTGATGGGGTAAGGTTGCTTGGTAGTTCAGAAAGATCTCAGCGATGGTGTTTTCCTGACGGTGTGTAGTCTTCAGTAGTGAGTAGAATGACTTGTAGGACATCACTGTCACACCAGCAAGAAGGCATTTATTCATTCGTCCTTTTCAGGATTGTTGGTAACTTGGGCATACTGTCCCCAAATAACCATCCATCCTGGTGTCACAAGGCCCAGCTTGCTCACATTCATTTCAACAACTGTACCTCTGGTGATCACACCCAGGGTTTTATATAATGGGGATGATGGATTCTTTTTCACACCAAGTGTAGGTAGGCAAAAGGTAGCTTTCAGCTCAGGGTGTGGGACATGGGCTTTTTTGCAACGTAGACCCATTGGCCTAATGAACCTTTCATATTTAGGTGGTTTTCTTGTAAAACCATCACCAACAAAGCGGACTTTAGTAAGCATTCTCTTCCATGCCCTCTTTTTTCTTTTTCCTGTTCGAATAACTTTCAATGCTTCTGTTTCTCCTCGGGCACGAACTTTGGGTAGAGGGACCACCCATTTTCCCGCCTTTTCTCTTTGTTTATGCTTAATCATGTTGGAAAGTACTTTTGCTCTGACTGCCCCTCTCTGTCCAGCAGAAAGGCAGGGACTGCTCCCTGTGGAGTCTTCCCACCATCCTTCTGCTTGGTGTTTCTCTTTTTAGGCATCTTAATAGTCTTTTCTTTTCTTTTTTGGTTTTACGAGCTTAATAGTCTTTTCTATTTGGGCATGGCACTGTTTATGGTCGAGCTTACCCTTCAGGTAGTTTTTTTTTTTTTGCCCTCTTTGAACAGTCATGGGCCTCCCTACCTCCTTTCTTTCTCTTTTTCTCATGGTAGTCCAAGCGATATCAATATCGTTTACGGTGCAATTCAATATATTCATTTTGTGGCATGTTGACAGCTGCGGAGCAGTGGTCCCCAACCTCCTGGGTTCCAAAAAACTCTTAATATCTGAATGTCACTAGTCCATGAGCCTGCTTCATTCAGGCCAGAACGGGAAAGGGGAATATTCTTTTTTTTTTAAAAAAAATTTATTTATTTATTTTATAGATTTGAGTACATGGTCACTCTCTTCAGACACACTAGAAGAGGGCACCAATCCCATTACAGATGGTTGTGAACCACCATGTGGTTGCTGGGAATTGAACTCAGGACCCCTGGAAGAGTGGTTAGTGCTCTTAGCTGCTAAGCCATCTCTCCAGCCCCGGGAAAATTCTTTTTTTTTTTTTTTTTTTTTCGAGACAGGGTTTCTCTGTGTAGCCCTGGCTGTCCTGGAACTCACTCTGTAGACCAGGATGGCCTGGAACTCAGAAATCCACCTGCCTCTGCCTCCCGAGTGCTGGGATTAAAGGCGTGCGCCACCACTGTCCAGCTAACCCGGGAATCTTCTTGATTAATGATTAATGTCGGAGGGCCCAGACCACAGTGGGTAGTGCTACCTATAAGCAGGTGATTCTCAGTTTGATAAGAAAGGAAGCTGAAAGGCTGGAGAGAAGGTTCAGTGGTTAAGAGAGAATTCTGCCCTTCCAGAGCACTTGAGTTAGTTACAGGGAAAAAAAAAAAAAAAAAGAAAGAAGACTGGCCAAGCCTCAGGGAGGAAGAAGGAAGCAATATTCAGTCATGGGTTCTGCTTCCGTTTCTGACTTCAGATATATGTACCTTGACTTTCTGTCCTAACTTCCCTTCATGTTAGACTCCAAGTTGTAATACAAATGAACCTCTTTCCCAAGTTGTTTTTGATCATAGTGTTTCCCCCTCCCCCCACAAGGACAGAAAGCAAACTAGGACAGAACTGCTACAGGAGAATTAAAGCCAATGAACTTACCTGAGTTTCTGATAAGAAGCAATAACCTTTGTACTCAGTGATAAAGATAACACTGGTCGTGCTTTTGGTCAACATTTCTTACCAAATGAATTCAAAGATCAAAGTGGGCACATGCATGATTCTTTGCCGACTGCTAGGGTAGAGAGCAACTTGACTCAGAACTGTGGGTGTTTCCACTGGCTGCAAGTTCAGCCCCACCTCCTTCCCTGTACTTAAGCACTACACTGAGGCTTCCTTGAGTCACAAACAGCTGGGCAGGGAAGGGAGCTCAGCAAGTTCAGCCCTGCAAGGTGCAGCACACAAAATTGAGAGTAAAACTCGGAGAGAGACTTATTTAAAGAAAGCAACAATGGACCTGATCCCAAACTTTTCCATGGAAACCTGGATACTTCTGGTTACCAGCCTGGTGCTCCTCTACCTGTGAGTAAACTGCCCAGGCTCCTCTCTTCAGTGATCAGGACTTGGGGGATGTGAATCAGATAATTCTTTCCTTTACTGGCTTGGAAAATCCAAAGAGAAAACGAAGGGTACATTGCTTGAGTGTGGGATGTACAAAGACTTAAGGTGTTGCTTTTTGTCTTATGCAATCCCTCCTAGGGGATTCCTCTTCTACAAAACACCAGTTTTTGTGGATAGGAGGGTTGAGTGACCTCAAATAGGCCAGGGTTATCCTCCAATTGAGTCTCAGATTTTCCCCAGATTAACTAGCCAGGCCTCAGTGAAGCAGATTACAAAATCTGGTCACTGTGTTGATGGGAGGCCTCTTCTGCATGGTCTCAGTATTGTGGGGATGGGAGGAGCTTTTGTGTTGTCTTCACCTCTGTTTTCTCTGATGCAGGCGATGTGGAATGTTGCCCCATATGCACATGCCTAGTTTCTGCTTCCTTGTCTCACCTCTAGGACCATTTTAACAATGTCCCTAGTATATTACATTTGATCATATTATTTTTGTGAGTGTTTTGCCTGCATGTATGCATGCATGTGCACTACATGAGTGCTCTGTGCCCATGGAAGTCAGCAGAGGACATTGTATCCCTTGGAACTGGAGTTACACATGGCTGTGAGCCACCATGTGGATGCTGGGAATTGAACCCTGGTTCTCTCAAGAGCAAGAAGTGCTCTAAACCACTGAGCGACCTCTTTAGCTCCCATAAACGATGCATCTTTAGAGCAAGGAAGACCTGACTTTGATTCTTTCCCTTCACCATTCCCTGTCAAATCTCCTAGCATAAGTATAGGGAGTTCCTTCTTCCCTGCTATGAAATCTATTAGCATCCTCAAAGGGCAGGAACTTTGAAACATTTTGGATGTTAGTTATTTTTCTCTAAGTTTCACTGGGAGCATCAGTGAAAACATCTATCTCAAGACTTCCTTTCAATGAAGGAATTCCTGCGTAATAGTACAAGTGAAGGGAGAGGAAAGGTCATCTTGAGTTCCAGGATTAAAAGCATAGGTGGCCACCCCACCCAGCTCATTCTACGACAGTGTTTGTCAACTTTGAGATCTCAATCCTTTGGGGTCAACAGACACTTTCCCAGGAGTCACATATCAGACATCCTGCATATTAGATATTTACATCATGATTCATAATTACAATTATGAATCAAAATTACAAAATTACAGTTATGCAATCACAATGAAATAATTTTATGGTTGTAGATCGTAACAACAGGAGGAACCGTATTAAAGGGTCACAACATTAGGAAGGTTGAAAACCACTGTTCTAATCACTCCCACGTGTGTGTGTGTGTGTGTGTGTGTGTGTGTGTGTACCTATGAGTCTGCGCTCCTTCTACACACCTTCCACACACACACCTTCCACACACACACACCTTCCACACACACACACACACACACACACACAAAATCATATTTGACTTTTGTCACCATTTGACTTTAAGAAAAAGTACACACAATAATGTGAAAATGAAAAATTCAAACTTGATTTTATTCTTTAAAGGAATAGTAAGTATTTAAGGTATTATAGCAACATCTTTTCCATCAGATGATATTTTACAATTAACTGAAATCTTTCATTGCCTTCTAGTCAGCCCTACAGTTTCTTTAAGATAACCCCAGGACCTTCTTTCAAAAGGTTAAAGTGCGTCTGTTGCTTTCAATATTTGTGACAATTTTACAATAACTTCAGCTGTTTATAATAGTGTCAGGAGTATGAACATAGTGCATAGACAAAGACATGGTGTAGATTGCATGTATGCTTTGAAATAAACTTGGTTATCAGGTTTAAAACAATTAATCAGTATTTGATATACCTGTTTGTCAGGTCACGTGAGTCCCTTAGTATGGGTGGGTAAGGAAGAGGAGGGATCAACTCTCCAGGTATGAGTTGGCAGGAACTGGAGAATATGCCTCTGTTTTCAGAACAGAACAGTGGATGTGGCTTCCACTGCAGATCACTAGAAGGACAGATGAATCGCATCCAATCAATTTCCTAAATAAAAACAAGTGAAAGAAACGACAGATAAGAATACACATGGACACCCAAACTCACGTTTCAGGCACTTATTAATGACTAACTTTAGGATTTAGAGCACAAATGTTTTATTTGCCTTTTAAATTGCCTGTGTGATCTTCGCGAGTCCCACAGAGACCTCAAAAAGAAGTGAGGCCCAAAACCAGTAATTGCTGTTGGAGACTTTGTTATTGGTTGGCTATGTGGTGCCTCCTTTGTTTGAATTTCATATGCCTGTATCCATGACTGGTGAGCCACTACAATATACAGTCCCAGTGTACTAGCTTTCTTTTTTGTTTCATAGTTATGGAACTTATTCACATGGACTTTTTAAAAAGTTGGGAATTCCTGGGCCCAAACCTCTGCCTTTCTTGGGGACGATTCTTGCTTACCGGAAGGTGAGTGAGTTTTCCTTGAGCCCTCTATCTTGTTTCTTGTGGTTGCTAAGACTGGCATAGTTCCATCAATAAAAAGGCAAGCTCTTGAGTAGAAACTGAGGTAGAATTTCAGAAACCATTATTTGGTTTCTACCTGAAGCAACATTCAAGTTCCTCAAGGCTTTGCTGTTGGTCTTTGGAGAATCCTGTTTGGCACAGTTGATCAGCTTAGCTCTCTGACATATTATCACTCATGTTGAGGACTTGACGTTCAGATTTGTGTTCCTTTAAAGGAATGCCCTTTTTTTCCACTCTTCCAATTTTCCCTTCTGTGGAGCCCTCTCATTGAAAAGTGAGTGGCTGAGCATGTGCAATGAGTTAACAATTATTCACAACCAAGGGTGAGGTTTTTGCACATGTGCAATGTTGGGAGAAAATTCAGGAAACTTTAATACCACCATTTCAAATGCCTCTAGAATTTAACCCCCTTCTACTCACTTGTGAAAAAGAATGTCTCTCTCGCTGCCATTGAGGGATAGTAAGGCTGACTTTTGTAAGAGTCAAACCATTTGTGCCCCAATTAGAGATAAGAACACTGTATTGAAAATAGTCATGGATTTTCATTTTCTTTACCATTCCAGGGCTTCTGGGAATGTGACATACAATGCCATAAAAAATACGGGAAAATATGGGGGTAAGTAACATAGCAACTTCCACCGGGTAGATTTGAAACACAAAAGCCCACAGGATCCCGAGTGGAATTGATGTGTTATAAAGATCTGTGGACGCTTTTCCTACCAAAGGTCCCATATGCTGTTCAGTGTCTTGGTTCACAGATGGAATTTGGTTTAAAAAGTTGTATATTTTCATTTTCTCCACGACTTGATGGTTCAGGAATGGCTCACCTAGCTTTTAGTCCAGTGTCCGGAGTCTAGAGTGGAAACTCTTCCAATGTTCTCTTCTGTGTTCCCCTCCCATAACATATAATGAATCACTCGAGACCTTTAAATACATGTCTATCTCGTATTTATTTATTTTGGCTTTAGAGCAACATTTATTTAAAAATTGAATCTAATATGTGCTTTAAAGAAAGACTGTGAGCTATCACAAATCATTGAAAACACATCTATAAAAATCCATCTTCTAAAAATGTATGTAGATTTTTTTTAATTCATTCAAAAGTCTCATGGTGGAAAGGCTGCTCATAGAAATATGTATGAATATGCCCTCTGCTGACTCTTGCTGTCTTATTTGTCCTGGAGTCAGAGTTTTATGTAGCCTCAAGACAGTCTTGCTAGATATTAGCTGCTTAAGTATGTCCCGGGGAAAGAAAGACAATCTTTCTGTACAGTTGAAGCTGACCTTGAACTCCTGATCATTCTGCTTCTACTCCTTGAATGCTGGAATTATAGTAGGCATACAGACACTACCATGTCCAGCTAATGATACTGACTTTAAAATTTTATTTATTTTTTATTTTACGTGTAAATGAGTGTCTTACCTGCATGCATGTCTGTGCACTGTGTGCATGCATGTCTTAGAGGCCAAGTGTCAGATCCATTGGAGCTGGTGTGACACAGTTATGAACCACCATGTGGGCTCTGGGAATCAAACCCAGGACCTCTGGAAGCACAACCATGATCTTAACCACTAAGTCATCTCCTTGGTGCCCTCATGATATTGACTCTTTACAGTAAGTATGGAACATAGTCACAGGACCATGTTCCTTGTAGACTAATGAAGTTTTTGATCTTGGAATTTGGTTAACTGCTTTAAAATGATTATTATCTATTATCAATAATAGTAATTATTAGTAGGAGACATTTAAGTTGTGCTTCACGATCACCTTCTTCTTTCTTCTTTGCTTTTCCTTTTGGAGAAACTGTTCCTCATACTTCACCAACAAAATTCTAATGAATTATTCCATTTCAGGGCCACCAGAGGATGGTTGAGAACACTGCAAAAGGTGCCAACATTGTGCTCTGTGGTCACACATGAGCGGGGGGGGGCGTGGCCTCTTTATGCCTCTTTAAATTCTCTCATACATCTTTAGACAACTAAGGGCTGGCCACAGGGTCTGTTGAATAAACACAGCCCTTAAAGACCTTGTGATCCTGCTGAGAGCACACAGCACTGGATACCCTTTGGCTCATCCATTTGCACTTAAATTTCTCACCTTCGGTTTTCCATTGACTCAATATCCTTTTTGGTGATGTAATATTCTTGATCACACAAAATTATGAAAAACATTGTGTATAGGCAATATTCATGTATGCACCACCCAGACTTAACAAATGTTCCAATTTAGTTCTAATTATCCTCTCTTTGTAGAGCTGTTCTGGGTTTGCCTCTTCCCCGCATGAGCTATTTTACACTTCATTTCATGAGATGCCAGTGAGCTGGGGTCAGAATCCTCGACTTGAATGAGGTGCTCATGTTGCTGTGTGACTAAGCATGTTGTATAACTAAGATGTGTATGATGTAACATCTGTATCGGATTCTGTATCCCTGGGCGAGCTTCCAGCTAGAAAGTCCGTCTGGTTGGGTTTAATCCTCTCTGCTTTGCCAATGCAGGTTGTATGATGGGCGACAGCCTGTGCTGGCTGTCACAGATCCAGACATAATCAAAACAGTGCTGGTGAAGGAATGTTACTCCACCTTCACAAACCGGCGGGTAGGCATCTATGCAAATTTCTGTTTACGTATTAGGGTCTCTTTGATGTGTGTTTACATGCATGTGGTATATGCACACATGTGCAGATGCACATACCTACACACATACAGGCCAGAGGAGAATGTTAAATCTATCGTTCATAGTCCTGCTTTATCATTCCCCAGGGTCTTGGACTGAACCTGGGCTAAGCTGTTAGTCAGGAAATATTGCCACTTTTCCTGTTTCTGCCTCTCAAAGAGCTGGAGTTACAGGTACTCAGAGCCACATCTAGCTTTTTAAAAAATATGTGCTTTATATTAAAACTCAGGTTCTTGTGTTTATACGGAAAGTATTCTTTCTTCTTGAGCTATCTTTCCAGAGCCCCATTTATATGTTAGATTTTCTCTTATCACTGTATAATTATAGTTTCACAGGGCATTGGCCCAAATGTACAAGCATCCATGTGTTCTCCTTGTTCTTTGGCTCAATGGTGTTTTACATGACTGCAAATTTAGTACATTTTCATGGCAGGAAATTTGCACCATCCATACACTTTATTCAGCATCAATTTTACATGCCTGTGTTTGGTAGTGTGCGTGTGCACAGGTGTGCAACTCGGTGCATACTTATTTGCGCAAGTATGTAAACCACAGAATCATTCCTTCACCACAGTCTATTTGAGTTGCCGCATGTAGCTTGTCTTTTCTTCTTAATTGGAAAATATTTTATCTTTAATTTCTATATCATTGGCATATATTTATTATACAATGGAGTGGGATTTCTTGTGACACTTTAAATTGTTTAAATAGTTATTTTATATTTGTTTATGTGTATATGTGTGTGTATCTCTGTGCCTATACATATGTGTGTAGGTGCCCACAAAGGCCAGAAGAGGGTGCAGGATCCCTTAGAGCTGTAGTTACTGGTACTTATGAGCTGAGAATCAAACTTTATTCCTCTGTAAGAATATAAAGTCTTCTTAATTGCTGAGCCTTCTCTTCAGGTCTTATAATGTTTTGTCATATGTCTATAGTTAAAAATCTATTATCAATACTGATAGGTGATACTCGTGTGTCTGAATTTGTCTTTGTTTAACATGATTTCCAGCTCCATCTCCTTTTCTGCAAATGATATAATGATATAATTTTATTCTTCTTTATGGCCGAATCCAACTCCATTTTCTCTCTCTCTCTCTCTCTCTCTCTCTCTCTCTCTCTCTCTGTGTATCACACATAGTTTTAGTATTTGGAGTCTTGTGTTTGTGAGACTTGTACATATGTGTCTGTACATGTGTGTGTCTGTGTGAACCTCTGGAGGCCAGAGGAGGATGTTAGATGTCCTACTCTATACTCTGCTGTTTTGGCTAGTCTGGAGGGCCAGAGAACTATTGGTATCCGCCTGTCTCTGTCCCCCAACAGGGAGTTATAGGCATCAATGGCCATGGCCAACATGTTTTAAAATGTGGCTGCTGCAGATTCAAACCCAGGTTCTCATTCTTGAATCTTACCTTCTGAGCCATCTCTCCAGCAGAGTGATTTGATCTGTGAATGCTTTGTTTCTTCATCCCTTCACATTATCATGGATTTATCTTATGAGCATTTTTATTGCTTTTGTTAGGTTCATACCTACAGGATTTCATTTTCTTTGAATGATTGTGAAAGTCATTGTGTGTTTAATGTGGTTTTGCATATTTTTTCCACGTACCTTACTAGTGTGTCTGAATTTTTGTGAATTGAGTCATTTGTAAGCTCCAGATGTTTGCTTTCTTACGTACTTTATGAATTCTCTAACTTGACATTATTTTAATAAAAAATAAGGAGACCTTTTTCTTTCTGATCTACATACTTTTTATTTTATTTTTTCTTAGTTTACTGTGCTAACTAGTGGCTCCAATACACTGTCGAACTTTTCCTTAAAAGCATATAAACTTTAATCTTCCACAATTGGGCACATTTTATTTCATTTTATTAAAGATTTAAAAACTGTATTTACAATGCAGCCATTCCCCCTCCCAGTCCTACCACCCACATCCCATTCCTCATCCCATTCCTCCTCCCTACTGTCTTTGAGAGGATGCTTCCCCACCACCAGGCCTTACCCTCAGGCACTCCTCTACTACATACATGTGTGTGTGGGGGTCTTCGGACCACCTTGTGTATGCTGTTTGTTTCCTGGCCCAGTGTCTGGGAGCTCCCAGGGGTCCAGGTTAGTTGAGACTGCTGGTCTTCCTATGGGGTTGCCCTCTTCTTCTGCTTCTTCCATCCTTCCCCTAATTCAACCATAGGGGGTCCTGGACATCTGGTTTTGTGTAAGTATCTGCGCCTGTCTCAGTCAGTTGCTGTTTGGGCCTCTCAGAGGACAGCCATGTCTGTAAGCACACCATAGCATCAGTAATAGTGTCAGGCCTTGGTGTCTCCCCATGAGGTGGAACCCCAGGTGGGCGGGTCACTGGACCACTTTTCCCTCAGTCTCTTCTCCATTTTTGTCCCTGAAGTTCTTTTAGACAGGAACACTTCTGGGTCAGAAATTTTGACTGTGGGTTGGTAACACCATCTCTCCTATTGAGGCCCTGTCTATCTATTGGAGGTGGACTCTTTGAGTTCCCTCTCTCCACTGTTGGGCACTTCCTTTAAGAGCACTTCCATTAAGTCCTGAGAGTCTCTCACCACCCAAGTCTCTGGTACTTTCTAGAGGGTCTCCTTACCCCCTACCTTCCAAGGCTGCATATTTCCATTCATTCTGCTAGCCCTCTGGACTTCTCTCCTGGTCCCTCCCCCCATACCTGATCTTGTTCTCCTTATCCCCTCCCTCTCCCCATTCCATCCAAATCCCTCCCTCTCTCTGCCTCCTGTCATTATTTTCTTTTTCTTCTACTAAGTGGGGTTGTAGGATCCTCACTTGGCTTTTCTGTCTGTTAAAGTTCTTAAATTTTGTGAGTTGTATCCTATGTATTCTGTACTTTTTGGCTAATATCCACTTATAAGCGAGTACATGCCATGTATGTCCTTTTGGATCTGGGTTACCTCACTCAAGATGATGATTGGTGTAAGGTGGAATCTCAGGGTCGTTTTGGTTTGCATTTTCCTGATGACTAAGGACTTTCAACAAATTTGACTGCTGATCCTAAATTTTTGTGACTTTCTGTATAACACATACACTTAATATTTTCATTGCATCTATTAATTTTATATTCTAGAGGAGTTAGGCTTTGTATTGAAATGCATGTATATTGATATGTTGATCAACTCAAGCCAACTGTTAGCAAACCTCCACAAGTGACACCACCCCCTCTTTATCTCCAGACCCCTAGGGAGTGAGTAATTTGAAATATACATTTTCTGGACCATTTAATGATATTATAGTTCTAAAAAATTTGTAAGTAAGTCATGCCTGTCATTTTTTTTTTGTACAAAATTCTCCAAACCTATATATGACAACATCTCTTTTGCTTTGGATTCTAGAGCATTGGTCCAGCAGGGATTTTGAAAAAAGCCATCTCTGTCTCTGAGAATGAAGAATGGAAGAGAATCCGAGCCCTTCTCTCTCCAACTTTCACCAGTGGGAAGCTCAAGGAGGTAATGAAGTAATAAGCTTTTTGTTGGAAACATGAATAACAGATTTGGGGACAGGTAGGTGGAAGATCACAGCCCATTTCCAAGCAGTGTCCTCTGAGTCAAAACTTAACAATGGCCTTTTGTGTTAATGTGACTTCTTGCTTTGTCCTTGGGAAAGCTGTGTCTGCTGGGAATTGAGTCCCTCACTCACTATGCATGAATTTTGTTTTGTGTGCAGATGTTCCCCATCATTAACCAATATACAGATGTGTTGGTGAGAAACATGAGGCAGGGATCAGAGGAAGGCAAGCCCATCATCATGAAAGAGTAAGTACTAGCACAGTTGTTGGGTCTGGGTTGTTTTATTCATTACTTTCCTGTTACTGTGACAAAACGCTCTTTAAAAAAGCAACCGAAGGAAGAAATGTTTCATTTTGGCTACGGTTCCAGGGAGATAAAGTCCATCATGGCAGGAAGACTTGGTGGCAGGAGCAGGAGGCTACCTGATCACACTGCATCTACAATCAGAAGGAAGGAAGTATGGCCAGGCTCTATCAAGGCCTACCCAAAGTGACCTGCTTCTAATGAGTCTCTACCTCCAAAACTTGCCACACATTTCCCAGACAGTGGCACTAGCTTGGGACTAAGTGTTCAAACACACGGTCCTCTGGTGGGATGTGCACATTCAAACCATAACAGTAGTGCTAGGAGACTCCATAACTACCTACTGGGGAGTTGAAGTTCCCATTGTTAAGTTATTAATTGAAGTTACTCCAAATCGAGTCAAAAGTGGATTATATAGTGTTACCACTGATTACAACAGCTCAGACTACCACTGGAGTTGAGACCAGAGGAAACTGGAGACATCCTTGTAGCAGCATTAGGACTGCAGTGGGCCACCCTGGAAAGAAGTGTCTCTAATGAGAAAGTAGGGTTCCCGATAGATAGTGAGTCTCACCTCTGTACTCAGGATTCATTATTAACTTGTCTATTCCATTATCATTGTTGAAATTCTAGAAAAAAATAGTTTAGAAAGAAGGAACATTATCTAAACAAAGTTGTTAGGGTAGATTCAGTAGAAAAGAGTGGAGAAAGTACTCAGGACATATTAGGATGCTGTGTGTAAACCGGGAAAGCTAAAACATCATCTTATATCCCTCATAGACCTTTTGAGACTATCAGTGTCATAGTAAATATTTCTTTGGGCTGACAAGATGGTTCTGTGGGTTAGGGCACTTGCCACCTGAGTTAGATCTCTGGGAGTGGGAGAGAATTGCATCTACAATGAAGAACAAAATAAAACGAGTACACACATGCTTAATATTTAGCTTCTTTCTCACACTTACACGGTGCAGAACCAAACGCAGGGAATGCTGCCACCCATAGTGGAGGATCATGCCTTTCCACATCAATTAACAAGTTAATCAAAGCAGCCCCTCATAGGCCTGTCCAACTGGTAGAAACAATTCCTCTTCCACGGTTACTGTAGATTATGTCATTTTGATAATTAAAACTAATAATCATAGATAGTACCTATGGCATCCCACAGCACAAAGTTAGGCACAACACTGCCACCTGACAAATTTCTCACAAATGAGTGTGACAGAAACAAGGACATGGTAGATGGGGTTTCTGTATGACATTTTGACTGTCTTGATTGGACATGTGAATTTACTTCTGCTTCACACTGTATGTATCTTAGCTGGATTAAGAAGATGTTTAATTATTACCTTCCATCTCTCTTTAGCATCTTTGGGGCCTATAGCATGGATGTGATCACAGCCACCTCATTTGGAGTGAATATTGATTCCCTCAACAACCCACAGGATCCTTTTGTGGAAAAAATCAAGAAGCTCTTAAAATTTGATATTTTTGACCCACTGTTCCTCTCAGTGAGTAAGTAATCTAATGTTTCATTCATTCTTTTTAAGCAGCAGTATAGTGAAAGATAATCCACATATGTTGTAAGTAGACCATTTAAACAGGCCAGCATTTGGTTTTCAGTATGTTTAAAGTGTTTCCAGCTATCACTATTGTCAGCTGTGGAACATCTTTGTCATCCTAGAAATTCTGTATTTTTTTTCTTTCTTTTTCTTTCTTTTCATATTTTATTTACATTTCAAATGTGAAATTCTGTATTTTTAATGACCAATTCCTTACTTCCTTCATGCATAAGCAACAAATAAGTCTACTTTCTAACTGTGTAGATTTGCTTATTCTGAACACTTTATATGAATAAAGTGGTACAATCTGTCACCTTTTGGGTCTGGCTTCCAAATTAGTATGCTTTCAAAGTTTGTGCATCTTGAAGTGTGTATTAGTACTTAATTTTTTCTATGGCAGAATCTCATCCCATTGTAAGGACATGGCACATTCTATTTATTTGTGACTGATGGATATTTGGAACATTTTGACTTTTTGGCTGTTGGGAACAGTGCTGCTATGAATACTCATACACAAGTGTGTGTCTGAACATCTTATAAGTTGTTTTGGATGTATCCTTGAGAAGTGCCGAGTTGTATAGTAATGTCTAGTATAGAGTGCTGAAGGAACTGTGTTTTGTCACAAAAGGGTGTTAGCTTTTCTTCAAGATTGTTTGCATTTGTTTGTCTGTTCTGCTCATTTTTCATTTGCATTGATATGCTCAGTTGTATAGCAGAGAATCCTTGAGGTGAATCCTACCTAGTTAGGGTAATATAGCTCTTTTATAGTCACTTGGTTCAGTATACTAAGATTGTGTTGAAAAATCTTCTTTTTTACATATTTACAAGTGTTGTTTATTTGTAGTTTTCATGCGAGATTTCTGTCTGGTCTTAATATTAGGGGCACCTACTTGTCTTATGGAGAATTTTGGAGATACTTTCATGTCTTTCTATATTTTGGAAGTGTTTGGGAAGAAATGGTATATGCTTTTCTTTAAGCATTTGTTAAAATTCAGCTTTGAAACCTTCTGGTCTTAGGCTTTCCTTGTGGACAGCATGTTTTTTAAACCAGGGATACTTTAAATTCTGTATATAAGGCAAGGTAGGAGGAGGTAATGGTCCTGGAACACATTTATAGGAAAATCTCCTTTTATCATAGTTCTCCATTTACTCTAGACTGTGAGAGATGCTATGGATCTCTGTGTACTTGCTGTGCAACACATAACCTCTCATGCCACGGGTCTATTATGCATGGTATGCATTTCTTTTTGAGTCAGCTTGTATAGTTTGTGTGCTTCTAGGAATCTGTCCATTCTAACTAAGTTACACAGTTGAGGCTATTGTTCTAGTCCTCCAATCATTAATAGAATTACTTTATATGCCCTTATGTTTTTCATAGCATTATTCCCCTCCCACTTCACTATGCATGCTAGTAATCTGAGTCATCACTCTATTTCTAGAACAATCCCAGCTAACACTTTGCTAACTCTGAAGATATTTTCATAGAAGTATCTTTGTTGCTTCTATGAAAATTGATTGCTTTCATGCTTTTTATTTAACTAGTTTGCACTTTGGTTCGTAGTATTCACTCTCTTTGCCTGAATTGTGTCTTGTCTTTTAGTGTCACATGCTAGAAAGTGTTGTCATGTGAGTTCAGCTTTTCTTCAATGACCATAAACTCTCTTCTGAGTATTGGTTTGTCTCTGTCTTACAAAAACCTTGTTTTTGTGTTTTTGGTTAAAGTTATCATCTTCACCATTATCATCATCATTAATATTTTTGTGTATATATATCCATGGGTGTGTGGGTACTTGTGTATATGTATGCATAAAAGTATACAGAGGTAAACCTCAGAAGGAAACCTCAGGTGTCTGCCACCTTTTGTTAAGGCTCTCTCACTGGCCTAGAACTTTGCCAGGTAGGCTGGCCTAAGTGGCCATCAACCTTACAGAATTCATTCTCTCTCCCTCTCATGATGCCATTATGAGCCACTGCACTTGCCCTTAACATGGGTTGTAGGAACTGAACATAGATTCTCACATTTGAAAGGCAAGCACATTACCTATTGAACCATTGCTCCCCCTAAAAGCTCTTTCTTGATCACTTTGATCAACTACAGCACTGGGCTAAAGCCTGATTTATCAAAAAACCAAACCAAGTCAAACCAACAACAAAACCCACAGCCCCCATCCTCCCTTAGTCTGACATGTAAAAGGTGAGAAGTAAAGGAATTTAACCCTGAAACTACGCTGCAAGTGTGATTTATATCACTTGTATGTCGGAGACCATACACTGACATACCCATTTCCAGCAAGTGGTCTGTAACTTGTGCAATAGAAAATGAGTCTCAGTGGAGATCCTGATGATTTTTACTGTTCTGAATGGCAGAATATGTGTAACTACTCCAGGTAGATTTTTGTATTTTTACCATGGTTTCTCTCTCTCTTTTTTTCCCTCTAGCACTCTTTCCATTCCTTACCCCAGTATTTGAAGCACTAAACGTCTCCTTGTTTCCAAGAGATGTCATAAACTTTTTTAAAACTTCAGTAGAACGAATGAAAGCGAATCGCATGAAAGAGAAAGAAAAGGTAATAACTGATCACATGAGGACTCGATGTTTCCAATTCTCTTCATAAAACAAATAAGCATGTTTGTTTTACACACACACACATGTACACACCACACACACACACACACACACACACACACACTTCCTCTGTATCTTTAAAAGTTAGATGGAGGAGTGCAGGGTAAGGATAGGAGAATTTGGATATTTTGAAGAGAATGAAGAGTGTAGTGATTGGGAATAGAGAAATAAAATGAACCAGAGAAAGCCTTTACAACTAAATGATAAGCCTAACAGTGTACCACGGAATAAATATTTTTAAGGTGAGAACTTCACCTCATACCAGAAAGAAGAGATTTCTTCCATACAATTTGGGGGGAGTAAGTTAGGGGAATTATGAAAACTCTATGGATGTATGTCAAAAAATTAAAATTTGTTAATTTCTCCATGCTGGGGATAAAACCAAGACCCGTGCATGTGGCTAGCAAATGTATCATCCTTGAACAATGGTCCAAGTTGTTCTGCATATCACTTAATCTTATTCTAGAGTTGCATATTGAGAACAGGGTTTATGATTTTGATATTGGATCAGGAGAACCCAACAGAGCAACCATTATTAATGGCTTATGTTTTTCAAGGATTAAGTCTTCTGTGATCTTAGTTCACACAAGAGGAAAAAAATGGGCAAAATGTTAAAAATAGAACTCCTTTGCGGTCCATTAATCTTCCTGCTAGTCATATAAAGATATAAGCTTGTGTGGGAGACATCTGTACTCCCATGCTTATTGAATCCATTTAAAAAATTCCAAAAGCTATAGAGGAATGACCTTTGAAAGTTCTTATCATGAACGAGTAATGGATGTTGAGAAAAATATGTTTAACCTGATTTAAGCAACATTTAGTATATGCATGTATCAAATTTTCATTTCATTAAGTTGTCATGTACATTTAAAAAATATATCAGTTAACATAAATTTAAAAAAATAGACAAAATTCACCACTTCTCTTTCTTAAAAGGACAATGTTTCTGCTTAAACGTTTCTTTCCAGATACTTTAATTCCCTGGACCTCACACTGGCAAGAAGTCATTTCATTTCCAAGCTTATAATTTTATACATTTTCAAAAGAGTCATTTTTCCCTACCTGTCCCAGTTTAGTCTCCTTTATTTTTAGTTTTTATTGTTTTGAAACAAAGTCTTGCTATGGAGCCTAGGTTTGCTTCTCTCGGTGATTCTGCTTTTGGAATTGTGATTACAAGCAAATCAATCTGGCTGGTCTGAATTAAGTTCAAACCCCTCCTGACCTGGAGTGCCATAGTGCTTCTCTGGGTAGTCAGACTTTGCTGAATACAAATGGACTAGGGAGTAAGGAAGGGGAGCAGGACTGGGTACCCTGCTATTGCTGAGAATCATAGCACTCTAGTTTGGTGCATAGGACATTTAAAGATATTCTCCCCTAAACTACTGAAGGGATCTGGAAATGGAACTAGTTTCATCTATAAGGACAATGGTTTGAGACTGATATAGAAAGACACAAGATCGAAGCCCACTTCTTCCTGGGAAAACATACATGTGAAGGGAAGGGGATAACCAGAACTGTTCAGAACCCAGAGAACTCAGGTTCTGTCAAAGACAGGAGGGATCAAAGTCATTGGACGCAGAGCTAGTGTTCACTCAGAGTTTGTGTTCTGTGTCCCAAAACATACATACGTATATTTTTGTTTATCTTTGACTTTGGGAACCCTAGCCAGACTTCTGGACTTTAAATAAGCTTTATTCTCAGAATGATTGCTGGTTTTGAACTTGTGACTCATCCTGACCTCTCAGCTGACCTTGCATCTCTCAAAATTATTTTCTTTCAGCAAAGAGTGGATTTTCTTCAGCTGATGATAAACTCCCAGAATTCCAAAATCAAGGAATCTCATAAAGGTAAGCAAGAATGTCTCATGTTTAATGATGGAGAACCTCAGACTTGGGAGTCTGTTCTACAAATATGCAGGAGGCTTTTCAAGTAGAAGAATATGTCTCCAAACTGAAAACAATTAAAAATTTCCAAACCGAACCTAACCCAACCCAACCCAACCCAACCCAACCCGTAGATGTAGACAATATATACAGCAGCCAGAAGAACTTTACAGAAGCACAGGATTGTTACTGTGTTCAAAGCCTGAAGGGAAGTCATAGCATGTGCTTCAGGCCTGGAGGTCATCAGTGGTCTCTGGATCTTGTACCACAGAACAAATACCATCTTAACCTCATCTAGACTCACTGATCAGAAGCTGTCTATGGAGATTTGCATCTAGACATCCAGTGAGCAGGCATAGCCCCACAGTGGTGATGGTCCCTGGAAACACAGGGTGCTAGTCTACCCAGAATTTGATTTATAGTCAAGCTTTGATTTCCTGTCTAGTTGATAGGGAATGTGTGGAGAAAGCCTTGGTACTAACCATGTATACAAGTCTTCTTAACAGTTTTTCACCTACTCATTTCCCATCATGGCTGGCGTTTGAGGGAACAATTGCTGTGATAGTTGAAGAAAGATGGCTTTCTAATTTCACTATGTCCCATGCAGCGATGAGTTATGTTCCATATAAGAGAGGGACAAGCTGCCTGCTTTCTTGGCTTCATTTAAAAAGTAGTTAACAAGGTTTAGAGAAATTATAGCCAATTTCTGCTGAATATATACAGGTTTTTATATACTCCCATCCCCCCAAGTGCATGACCTCCCAATCATTTTAGAATACACCTCAGAAGTTCACATATTTTGTTTTGTTTGTATATGGGCTTGCACATGAAATGGTGTGAGTGTGAAGCTCAGAGGACAACTTGCACGAGACTGTCCTCTCCTTCCATCTTTTGGATTCATGGAATGGAAGTCAGTTCATTGGGCTTGGCCCTTTGACTGCTGAGCCATCTTGCTGGACCATCACATATCAGCTTCCCTCTCCTACTAGTTCCCTCCTCTCATAGCTCTCCCCCAATTCCTCCTCCTCCTCTTTTGAGAATGGAGAGCACCCCCCCCCATCACCTCACTTTGGCACATCAAGTCACTGCAGGAGTAGTTGCATCCTCTCTCACTGAGGCCAGCAAGACAGCTCAGTTAGGAAAACAGATTTAGGAATAGTCCCTGCTCTAGTTGTTGGGAGACTCACATGAAGACCAAGCTGCATATCTGCTACATATTTACATCAGTGTGTGTGTGTGTGTGTGTGTGTGTGTGTGTGTGTGTGTTAGGTCCAGCCCTTGCTCTATGGTTGGTGGTTCAGTCTCTGGGAGCCCGCAAGTGTTTAAATTAGTTGATTCTGCTGGTCTTTATGCGGAGTCCCTATCCTCTTCCATAAGACTCCCTGAGCGTCTTCTATTGTGGGTCTCTGCATCTGTTTTGGTCAGCTGTTGAGTGGACCTCTCAGAGGACAGTTACACTAGGATTCTGCCTGTAAGCATAACAAAGTATCATTATAGTGTCAGGGATTGGTTCTTGCCTATGGGGTGGTTTTCAAGTTGGGCCAGTTATTGTTTGGACATTTTCTCTCTCTTTGCTCTATCTTTGTCTCTGTATATCTTGAAGGTAGAACACAGTTTTGGTAGAAGGTTTTGTGGGTGGGTTGCTGTCCTTATCTTTCCACTGGGAGTGTTGCCTGGCTACAGGAAGTGGCATCTTCAGGATCCATATCCCTAGTTTCATCTAGACTCACCTTCATAGACACCCACCCCAATCTCGGGTCTCTGGCATGTCCTAGAAATAACTCACCCCCCTCCCAATTTCTATCCTCTCTCCCCTGCTCTCCCTACATGCGATCCCCCTATCTGCTCTGCTTCCTTCTCCATCCCCTCTCCCACCCAGTTCCCTCCCTCCACCTACCTCTTATATTTATTTTATTTCCCCTTCTGAGAAAGATTCAACCAGCCTCCATTGGGCACTCCTTGTTATTTGGATTCTTTGGGTCTGTGGATTGTAGCATGGTTATCCTATATTTTGTGGCTAATGTCCACTTACAAGTGTCTATATACTATGCATATCCTTTTTGGTCTGGATTACCTTACTCAGGATGACATTTTCTAGTTCCATCTATTTGCCTACAAGGTTAATGATATCCTTGTTTTTAATAGCTGAATAATATTCCAGTGTGTAGATGTACCACATTTTCTTTATCCATTCTTTAGTTGAGGGACATCTATTTCCAGTTTCTGGCTGTTATGAATAAGGTTACTATGAACAGAGTTGAGCAAGTACCCTTGTGGATGGTGGAGCATCTTTTGAGTATATGCCCAGGAGCGGTATAGCTTGGTCTTGAGGTAGACCAATTTGCACATTTCTCAGAAACTGCCAGATTGATTTCCAGAGTGATTGTACATGTTTGCATTCCCACTCCACCAGCAATGGAGGAGTGTTCCCCTTGCTTCACAGTCTTGCCAGCATGTGCTGCCCCTTGAGATTTTGATCTTAGCCATTCTGATTTCAGTAAGGTGGAATCTCAGGGTCATTTTGATTTGCATTTCCCTGAGGACATATCTAAGGATGTTGAACATTTCTTTAAGTGTTTCTTGGTCATTAGAGATTCCCCTGTTGAGAATTCTGTTTAGTTCTTTACCTCATTTTAAAAACTGGATTATTTGGATTCTTGGTGTCTAATTTCTTGAGTTCTTTATATATTTTAGATATTAGCCTTCTGTCAGATCCTATTGACAGTGTCCTCTGACTTACAGAAGCTTTTTAGTTTCATGAGGTCCCATTTATTTATTATTGATCTTAGTGCCTGAGCAATTGGTGTTCTTTTCGGAACTTGTTTCCTGTACCAATGCGTTCAAGGCTATATTTAACCTTCTGTTTTATTAGAGTTAGTGTATCTGGATTTACATTGAGGTCTTTGATCCACTTGGACTTGAGTTTTGTGTAGAGTGATAAATATGTATCTATTTGTATTCTTCTAAACGCAGACATCCAGTTACACCAGCACCATTTGTTGAAGATGCTTTTCTTCTTCCATTGTATGTTTTTGCCTTTTTGTCAAAAATCAAGTGTCTTCAGATGTGTGGGTCTTCCATTCTATTACATTGGTCAATCTGTCTGTTTCTGTACCAATACCATGCAGTTTTTATTACTATTGCTTTGTAGTACAGCTTGAAGTTGGGAATGGTGATACTTCTAGAAGTCTTTATTGTACAGGATTGTTTTAGCTCTCCTGGGGTGTTGTTTTTTGTTTTCATATGAAATTGAGAATTGTTCTTTCAAGGTCTGTAAAGAATTGTGCTGGAATTTTAATGGGAATTGCATTGAATCTCTAGATTGCTTTTGGTAAGATTGATATTTTCACTGTTAATCCCACTGATCCATGAACATGGGACATATTTCCATCTTCTGATATCTTCAATTTCTTTCTTCCGAGACTTTAAGTTCTTTTCATACATGTCTTTCACTTGCTTGGTTAGATTTACACAAGGTTATTTTATATTATTTGTGGTTATTGTGAAGGGAATTGTTTCCTATTTTCTTTCTCAGCCCATTTACTGTTTGTATAAAGGAGGGCTACTGATTTTTTGACATTCTCCCATTTTAAACATTCATCAATGGAGTATTCTTGTTATGAGCACTGAACTTATATCCTCATATTATCACTGAAAGACCATAGTTACAGTTAAGGTTCATTCTTGGCCTTGTCCATTTTGTGGATTTGACAAATGTGTACTGATATACCACACCAGAGCAACACACAAAGTGTTCTGTGTCATTTCCACATCTTTATAAACCATCTTCCTTCTTTCTGTTGCAAGATATTTCAGATTTCTGCAAAAATTTTCCATACAGGCCTGATATCAGATTTGCTCAAAGTTTCCAATTTCAGCGTGAAATGAAATTTCAACTCCCAATAAGTGACATGGGATCTAGATGTAATTATTCTCCTGGGGACCTAGAATTCTTTCCATGGACAAAATTATGAAAATGAAATATGAATCCATGGAACATAGAAAAACATTTCTTCTTTGATTTTTTTGATAAATCAGGCTTTAGCCCAGTGCTTCAGGTACTTAATTACCTCAGTAATTAAGGTGATCAAGAAAGAGCTTTAGGCAGGGGAGAGATGGTTCAGTGGGTAATGTGCTTGCCTTTTCAATGTGAGATCTGTGTTCAGTTCCTAAAACCCATGCTAAGTGCGAGTGCAGTGGCTCAGAATGGCACCATGAGAGGGAGAGTGTGTTGTGTGTGTATGTGTGTGTGTGTGTGTGTGCATGTGTGTGAGAGATATGAATGTGTGTATACATGTTTGCTAGTCTATAGACCCACAGATATGTGCATGTTTATGGAGACCCAGGGTTGATGTCAGGGAACATGCTTGATTGCTCTTCTATCATATATCCTGGAAGCAGAGTCTCTTAACAAAACTCAAGAACTAACAGATTTGGCTAGCCTCAGTAGTCAGCTTGCTCTTTTAATTCTCTATCTCTGCCTTCTGTTGCTGGAATTACATGCAAGGTCCCTGTGCTTATCAGACAAATAAGTGGGCTATGGGATAGGAAAAGAAACCTTTCTGTGTCCACATTCAATGATATAATCTCCCATATTAATTCTCTGTCTCTCTCTGTCTGTATCTATCTGTCTCTGTCTCTCTCTGTGTCTCAGTTTCTTTGTCTCTCTCTCTGTCTGTCTGTCTGTCTCTCTGTCTCTGTCTCTGTCTCTGTCTCTCTCTCTCATCAATGGTAGTGAGGTAAGAATTGGGAGTGAATGAATTCACCATTTGGACCAAACAGGAAGAATAGTTAGTTTATGGAAAGTGAGTAAGAGGGGCTGTGAATTAACTAGAGTACTGTCTGAAGCACACGTTAATGTGCTGAGGGAGTCTCCATTCTAAAGAACTTGGACAATGAGTGTCATTATGTGTAGTTTCATTGCATGTGATTCATACCATATGATTGTGGATAAGTTTATACTTGACTGGGTAATTTATAAGTTAACATGAGTCATTGTATAAGTAATTTTTGTTGTAATCCTTGCCTTCTAAGAAGAGCCTCACAAATTAGGAGCAAACACATAAAGACGGTCCTCTTTTGTCTAAGTTCAGCCTTAGTCAAAACTTGGGTTTTGTGGAACAGGGCTGTAGTTCACAGTGTCAGGGTGCAATGCTCCACAGATGCAGTTTAGTTGCTAGTGAGATTTCTTCCACTTGAGATTTCTTCAAAGATTCTCTAATGAGGATAAATTTATTAAAATATTGTTAGTCATTACCCTTTAAATACAAGAATTATTTTCTAATTTATATCAGTGTATGTCTGTATGTCTTTGAGAATGTATGGGTTTAGGTGCCTGGGAGGTCAGAGGAGGGTATCAGCTCCCCTGGAGCTGGAGTTACAAGGCAGTTTGAGCTTCCCATAACTGAAGTCAGGTCCTTTGCAAGAACAGCCCGCTCTCTTAATAGGCTGAGTCATTTCTCCAGCCCATCGCTCAATACTCTCTGGCTATTCCTTTTCCTTTGTAGGCCCCCTAATTTCTGAGTTGCAAATTTTAAAGACTGGCATTTCTTATTTGTCCAACAGATTATGCATACAAATACCACAGCTCTTGAAAGTTCAGCTGCTGACCAGTGTGATGTGAGGTGCTTTTGACACTACCAGAATACCCCAGTTGTTGCTACTGGTCCATACACCATACTTTGAGTCCTCTTTCTTTCTTTCTTTCTTTCTTTCTTTCTTTCTTTCTTTCTTTCT
>JADRCH010000834.1:54543-196482 GCA_019843965.1 Rhynchomys soricoides | reverse complement strand
TCTTTCTTTCTTTCTTTCTTTCTTTCTTTCTTTCTTTCTTTCTTTCTTTCTTTCTTTCTTTCTTCCTGTGGTGGTTATCCCAATGTAAAGTTTATTTTTCATTTCAACTGGAAGCTATGTGCTTGCCTCACAGAATACTCTGAAAATGAGGATTAATTTTTTTGATACTTTATTTACATTTCAAATGTTTCCCCCTTTCCAGATCTCCCCTTTGGAACCCCCTGTCCCCCCTCCCCTGACTCTAAGAGGGTATTCCCCCACCCACCCACCCACTCTTGTCTTCCCTCCTTGATTGCCACAGGTTTCTTAAGACAGGTATAGTTCATGGATATGCTCATGTTCTGTGCAGTCAAGCTTTTATATTGTATACTCATTCAAAACATTTCAAGGTTTTTATATGGGTGCTGGGGATTCAAACTAAAGTCCCCATGTTTACGAAACAAATCCTCTTACACACTGAACCATTTCCCTCACCCTTGGAAAGCTTCTTCACCTAAGTAAAGTAGATGATAGTATTTTCTCTTAAGAAAAATTAAATTATTCTGTTTAAAACTTAGCTGGGGGTCATGACTACATGTTCCGGTGTAGCCCCAAAACTGGTGAATGGAGACAGAAGGACCCAGAGCTCAGTGGCCAGCCAAACTAATAGAAATGATGAGATTTTAGTTCAGTGAGAAACCCTACCCAAAGTAATGACACAGAGAATGATGAAGGAAGACACCAGAAGTCCTGTTCTGAGTCTATGTACACATGCACCTGCATATCCACATTCAGGTCCTACATATAGACACTATGTGTATGAGTGCACATATACATGCACACACATGCAAATAAAATAAAACATAACATAAAAACTAAAAATGGAGCAGACTGAAAGTTAAAAAGTGCTGTACCAGCCTGTTAGTAATTGAGCAGTTATTATTTCAATTCTTACAAAAAGACAATGTTAAAATTGAACAAAACAAGGTATATTTCTAGTTATCTATGGGGCATACAGAAGAAACTGTGTACATTACACAGAAATGCTTCCTCTTTGAGATTTCTCAGCTGGGGAGATATTGAGGATGTCAGAATGCAGAGATAGTCAAGAGGAGTGTAGACCTTAGGGAAGCTGTACAAAATGTCTTTCCCATTTCAATCCCTTGTCAGACCAGTGTGAGAGTGAAGCCCCCTGCAATGTGACTCTGAATTGCTTTTTCATGATTTTTTTTAGGAATTTGGGATATTAGTTGGGTTGTTTTTCATTCAAATAATGATTTTTCAAATACTGATCTCCCTTACTTAAATCGTAGCTAAAACTGGGCCAGCAATACTAGTAAGCTATATTATGGTAAGCTAAAGGCACTTGCTGCCAAGCCAAAGACCTGAGTTCAAACTTCAGGACCTAAATATTCCAAGGAGAGAACTCATTCCTGAAAGTTGTCTTCTGACCCCCGTAAGAATGCTCTCTTCTCTCTCTTCCTCTCTCTCCTCTCTTTCTTTCTCCCTCCCCTCTCTCTTATACACACTCTCACACACAAAAACAAATAAAATAAAATAAAATAAAATAAAATAAAATAAAATGAGTTCTCTTTCCCATTAGCATTATCCGATGTGGAGATTGTGGCCCAGTCAGTCATCTTTATTTTTGCTGGCTATGAGACCACGAGCAGTGCTCTTTCCTTTGCTTTGTATTTGCTGGCCATTCATCCTGATATACAGAAGAAACTGCAGGATGAAATTGATGCAGCTCTGCCAAATAAGGTGAGGGGATGGGATCTAGGGAGGGAGGAAAGGAAGTGGAGGAGCATTGGCACAAACAGCTACTTAACACACATAGTGAGAAAATTTCAACAAAATCATAAGCATTGAGTCCTTCACCATCTTTATTAAAGAAGGTTTCTGAAAAGAGAAATGAATGGGAAGCAGACATTGGATGATGCTTTTTTCCCCCCCAAGACAGGGTTTCTCTGTGCAGCCCTGACTGTCCTGGAACTAACTCTGTAGACCAAGCTGGCCTCAAACTCAGAAATCCACCTGCCTCTGCCTCCCAAGTGCTGGGATTAAAGGTGTGCACCACCACTGCCCAGTTGGATGATGCTTTTTATGAAAATAACATTGTAGACAGTGTTGGGATAGATTGTCTGTTATAAAAACTACCAAGAAACATCAACAAAATTACAGTGATATGAAAGTGTGAGCATTGGTTAGTCAAGTGTCTGGATAGTAAGCTCTGTTGATGTCATGCACTGTACTGTTTGCTGCCTGAGTGCCTTGGGTGGGCAGGGCTAGGCAGATCGATTTAGTGCTACCCTACACATCTCTCTCAACTCATAGGTGACCCCTGAGTCATACTCTTCACCCTATATTATGGTCTGTCCAAAAGTCTCATATAGTAATAGTCACAAATTTCCCACATTGGTCTTTATAACTCTGCCCAAACTGTGGGGTGTGAGGTTACCTGGTTTGTGGGGTCATCAATCTGGCTTATCATTCTCTTCAGAGCCTATAGGCAAGCCCTGAATGAACAATCAGGCTGGGCCAGCGACAGAGAATGGGGTTGAGTGGTGGATCCTGTTCTCATTGTGACTTTTACCAGGGTTGAAATTGAGTACTGTGGTAGCAATGACTTATATCTGTCTTTTGACACATTTAATACAGAAGAGACTAGCATCTCCTCGGACCATTTAAAATTTTATCCCATCAGTGTTTCCAAACTTTATATATAATCAAAAGAATGGCCATATAAGATATTTTCAATTAAATACAATAGGGATTTGTTCTCTTCCTATGTTGTATATAATACTTTCAAGAACACATGTGTGGCCTCTCTGTGTGGAATTGTAACCATGTGTATTAAATTTTTATTGACTGTAATTATCATGATATGTTAGTTATGTTTCCTCAAATTAAAAAAAAATGTAATATATAGTAAGGCTGATGATTTCAGGTCCTGGGTTTGGGATTGTCACAAAATCTTTTAGTATTACACAATTATCCTACATTTGTTAAGGATGCATTGAGCAGGTTGAAGTATATCAGTTATTAAAATAATTTGTAAATGCTAAGGTCCTTCATCAATGTGCATTTTTCTTGTGTAGTGCAATAACTTAGTTCTCTACAGATGAAAGTTAGTTTACTTAATTTATAAAAATCTCTGTGTCTCTTTGCAGGCACCTGCCACCTATGATATTCTGTTACAGATGGAATATCTAGACATGGTGGTGAATGAAACTCTCAGATTATATCCAATTGCTGGAAGACTTGAGAGGGTCTGTAAGAAAGATATTGAAATCAATGGGGTGTTCATTCCCAAAGGGACTGTGGTCATGATACCAACCTTTGCTCTTCACAAAGACCCAAAGTACTGGCCAGAGCCTGAGGAATTCCACCCTGAAAGGTACAAGGATGAAGGAAACAGAAACTACCCAGACCCAGACTAGTCCAGTCATAATGTGTTGTATCCTGGTGTTGAAGACACATAAGTAGCAATAACAGTCTGTCTATATGTCTGGTTATCATCTATCTTTCCATCCATTTATCTATTCAAACTTTTAAGACAAGAGTAACATCTGTCACAGTGTTCTCAGCACAATCTTATTTTATCTATCTTATCTTATGCATTAGGCTTTTCACTCCTAAATTTTTCTTGCTCTTTCTTCAGCTGCTCGTATTACCTTTAGAGAACATTTACATTTTCTTTTTGAGTAGGCTGCCTCCTGGGTCCTCCAGTGTGGCTGTAATGGTGTCTGTAAGGGCCTGGTTTGAGGAGCCCAGTTGAGGAAAGAGAAGACCATGGGTCCTTCCACTCCTGCCTCTGCTTTTGCCCTGAACAGCTATTTTACCCTATCTGACTTTTCCAAAGCCGTGTCTCTTGCTGTCTGGAAGTCTGAGACACACTTCTTTGGGGATAGTTCAAGAGGGCCCCTCTGGAAAACTGGAGCCAAGTTCAAGCTTCATTCACAGTTTTACATCTAGTTGTTTTCTTGGCCAACAAAATAAAGAATGATGTTTTTTAGGGCAGAGGCTGGCAACTCTAAAGGCCCAGGATCTAGACAGTCATTGCTTCTAACTATGCACCTCCTGATTTCTGGTACCGTATGTTGTGCCATGATGTGCAATTTGGACACCATTAAGTCTGTATATATGTAGTACTTACTGAAGAAGTTAACTAGAGCTCGTCAGTTCTTCTGTCTTCTAGACCAGATGGCTTCTGTGTTCTCTCAAGTTTCAGCAATCCCACTTCCTATAGTTTTGTGACACACATATGATTGGCTGTACTTCTGTTACATTAATTTAATAATGAAACATCCTAATAAGTGTTTACATGAATGAGGGACTACTCCAAATACTGATAAATCATTATGTTGATAAATTTCTACAGCAGAGAATGTTTGACAAAGTAACAAATCAGTACCCAGAGCACTTTTTATGGAATTCTATGTGACCAACAACCATTTACCCATACATATTGTTTATTCACATACATCCACACCTCCATTAAGTTTTTGAAACTACAATACTCTAATATGCATCAGAATTTTCTAAATTATTTAAAAGAACCACTTAAAATATACATGGTCATATTGAAATTGCCACTTTTCTATAAAGCAGTGTTTTTCTCCTAAGTATCATTTACACGATCTAATTTGAATAAAAATTTTCTGCCCACTTAGATTATTATACCCAAAGGAACACACAGAGAGATAAATTAATAATTATATTATATTAGAGTAGCATTGTATATCTCTGTAAATTACCTGACTTAAATTATCCAGTTAAGAAAGAAGGGAAGAGCAAGAAAAAAAAGAAGAGAGAGGAGAAGGAAGGAAGAAAGGAAAAGGATGAGGAATAAAGAGAGAAGGAAGAGAGGGAGGGAAGAGAAGGCTGGAGGAAGGGAAGATGGGAGGTTGGAAGGAACAGAATGAGAGATGGAGAGAAGTGAGGAGAAAGGGATGGTAAGCACCATGGGAAAGAAATAAGAGGAAGAAAGTAGAAAACAGAATAACAGAGAGAAGAGAAAAGAAAACAATTTCAGTATTGCTACCAAATCCTCTGACTTTATCCTCTGACTTCAGTGAGTGTCAGTTCAGCCAATCACATACCTTTCCTTCTTTTGAACAGTACTCACCTAATCTCAACATGACTAAAAAGCTCCTCCACGGTAAAACAAGAGGAAGACTTATAATGTAGAATTCCTATGTCATGTCACCCACTCTGAGTCTCAGGGAACATCATGGATGAAAGGATGGGAAAACCGTGGGAGCTAAAGAATCAGGGAGGCGTGTTAATAGTGTCTTCTAGCTAGAGTGTGGCCATCACCATCATGGACTCACAAAATCTGAGACCACCTCTGAAAGACTTGTACAAAATAGACATGAAAACAGGAGAGGGACAAGTTGGAAAGAAGAAAATGTTGGTGAGGGCATACAGAAAGTTAATAAGGGGGGGGGATGACCACACTGCATTGTATGAGAAATGGTAAAAGTCATACCAGAATTTTCACAACCAGTCCAGGCAAACGTCCTGTCTACTCCTGCTTGTGGGTATCTAAGCGATATCAAACAAGTAGCTGTTGTTGATTTTATGCTTAATTAACATGCTTTCATGTACTCCTGTGGGGCCAGGTTTAGCAAGAAGAAGCAGGACAGCATCAATCCTTACACATTCCTGCCCTTTGGGAATGGACCAAGGAATTGCATTGGCATGAGGTTTGCTCTCATGAACATGAAAGTTGCTCTTGTCAGAGTCTTGCAGAACTTCTCCATCCAACCTTGTAAGGAAACTCAGGTCAGTATGAATTTTCAGTAAGTTATGTTTTTATGGGAGTTTTGCTTTTGAAACTGGGATATTCATTTGCAGAAAAGCATTTTGATCTAAGGATTTTTTTTGCAACATCTATTGGAGAGTTCAAGTAGTTCAGTTTTAGAGTTGTATATTTTGCTTAAAAAGACCAAAGTATAAAAATTGTCTAAACTTGTACCCAGAGGGCCTCCACCCTCTCAGAGGAGAAGAGGAGGGGGGATGGGAGGAGGGACTCTGTGAGGTGGGGACTGGAAGGTGTGGGCTGCTATTGGGACGTAAAATGAATGAATAAATAAATTAACGGAAAAAACTGTCTAAACTAAGGGGCTTTAGGGGACAGGTCAGTAAGTTTCTTGCCTGAAAGCATATGGACGTGAGTTTAATCACTGTAACCCATGCAAACCAAAGCAAGCAAGCAAGCAAGCAAGCAAGCAAGCAAGCAAGCAAGAAACCAACCAATCAACCCATCTACTAACCAATAAGCCCAGCTACCAACCAACCAACCAATCCACTTAATACCAACCAGGTGTGTTGGCGTGCACTCATATTTTCAGCTCCTAGCACTGAAAAGGCAGAGATCAGCAGGTTCCTGGGGCTCACTATGCAGCCAGCCTAGTATAGTTTCTGCATTCTGGGCCAGTGAGAAACCCTGTCTGCAAAAAGGTAGATAGCACTAACGAAGGACTCTGGCAGTAAAAGTAGTTTTTGTGCACTTGTAAAGCACTTTCGGCATTTGTATGTCTTTGCATTTGTGGTTGTTGTCACTTCACTGATTGCTTCTTGTACTTGCTTAATTGCTGCAGATCCCTTTAAAACTAAGCAAACAAGGACTCCTTCAACCAGAAAACCCACTCCTTCTAAAAGTTGTGTCCAGAGATGAGACTGTAAGTGGAGCTTGATGTATAATGGTCTGTTATGATGTTGTATCCCATGGACCAGAAACCAATTTATATTGTGAATGAATCCAGAGATGAAGATTGCAGTAATTTTGGGCACTCCTGCAGGATTATTCTTTGAGCTTGCTCAGCCTCTGTGCAGGTTATCTTCTGTGGAACGTAAGGATGTAATGACACAAATCCAAGATAAATATATTCAACTCCCTGGTTCTTGTGAGACTGCCTATGTTCACTTCATTGTTACCATCAAATACGCTGATTTCTGATGAGAAAAATAAACACCAATTACTAGTTTTATCAACAATTATGACTGAAAACGAGCCTTTTTATACTCATGCTAATGACCAAATTTTTACCAAACCTTTTTATTTGCAGCACACTGCAATGAAGTACTAAGCTGAGATGTCAATAAATGTGGTGGTATTGTCTTTTCAGACAATTGAGAGTTGTGAAAGAACAACTATTTACTTCAGATACGGTACTAATGAGAAACCAAAGGAATAATTCTACCCAAGTCTAGCTTAGTGACCCAGAGCCTTTAAAGAGGTAATTACAGAAGCATGAGAGAGGCATTGCTTACATATATATGGGAGATCCAACCTGAAGTTCCCTGAAATTGTTACTGTTTATGTAACCTGGGAGTTGAGAGCTTATGACTCTTGTAAGTTTCAGGAACTTCCTGAGACTTGTGAACATTGCTTACATCCTGAGTCTGGTTAAGATTAATTTACTTCTGAATTTTTTCTTTTATTGGATATTTTCTTTATTTACATTAGAAATGTTATCCTCTTTTCCAGTTTCCCCTCTGGAAACCCACTATCCCATTCCCCCTCCCCCTGTTTCTATAAGACGCTCCCCCACCCACCCACTCCCACCTCCCTACCCTGGTTTTTCCCTACACTGGGGGACCTAGCCTTCATAGGACCAAGGGCCTCTCATCCCATTGATGCCCAACAAGGCCCTCTCTGCTACATATGCAACTGGAGCCATGGGTTAGTCCCTGGGAACTCAGGTGGTCTGATAGGTTGATATTGTTCTTCCTATGGGGTTGCAAACCCCTTCAACTTCTTCAGTCCTGTGCTCAGTCAAATGGTTGACTGCAAGCATCAACCTCTACATTTGTTAGGCTCTGGCAGAGCCTCTCAGGAGACAGCTATATCAGGTTCCTCTCAGCAAGCACTTCTTGGCATCTGCAATAGTGTCTGGGTTTGGTGACACTATTATATGGGATGGATCCCTAGATGGGGGGCAGTCTCTGGATGGCCTTTCTTTTAGTCTCTGCTTCACACTTTGTCTCTATATTTCCTCCTGTGAGTATTTTGTTCCTCCTTCTAAGAAAAACTGAAGCATCCACACTTTGGTCTTCCTTCTTCCTGTGCTTCCTGTGGTCTATGAATTGTATCTTGAGTATTACGAGCTTTTGGGTTAATATCCACTTATCAGTGAGTTTTTTTGGGCAGAAAAGTTTATTTCAGGTTGTAATGTTCAGGTCACAGTCCATCACTAGGAAGTCAGGACAGGGAAACAGGACAGGCACCTGATGCCAGACACTGAAGCAGAAGCCACCTAGAAATGATGCTTGCTCAGCCCTTTCTAATTGGTATCCCACTGACCTCATTTTGTTGTCTAATGCTCTGGCTAGGACTTTGAGTACTATACTGAATAGTGGGATTTTAGTGGGATTGTTTCAAGTTTCTCTCCATTTAGTTTGATGTTGGCTACTGGTTTGCTGTATATTGCTTTTAATATGTTTAGGTATGGGCCTTGAATTTCTGATCTTTCCAAGACTTTTACCATGAAGGCATGTTGAATTTTCTCAAATATAATGAGATGATCATATGATTTTTTTCTTTGCGTTTGTTTATGTAGTAGATTACACTGATGGATTTCCGGGTATTGAACCATCCCTGCATCCCTGGGGTGAAGCCTACTTGATCATGATGGATGATCATTTTGATGTGTTCTTGGATTTGGTTTGCAAAAAATTCTTTTATAATAAAATTTAATTGTTAGAAAATTTTAGAGAAATGTTCCATATAACAGTACAAATCAATACAGTACTTTTATACCAACAAGTATCAACACATAAACTGTGCATAAAATTTTATCTAGTAAACTTATTTCTAGGAATTTATGTTGACAAATTTATGTGTGTACTGTGAGATATCTATCACAATACTATATACAATGGTGAATTATGAGAAACTTGTCAAATTATATGCAGAATTAATAAATTATGAAATTACTTGTAGCCATTTCTATAGTAATTAAAATGCTATTTTTTAGGTTAAAAATTTAGAAGCCAATATTATTATCATCTTATACTTTCACATTATAAATATGATTAAAATAAATTAACTTATTTTGTAAAAATATTATGCAATTGAAAATTATTTCTGACAGATCAACTCTTATAGTTTTATAGGCCATTCATTTTTTTCTCCTTTGAAATGACAAAGGAAAGTTGACTTCAGTCAAAGTAACACACAACCTAATCTCATAAACCACACATTTAATGTTACTTGCTTTCAGTAGACTTTGAAAACCTTGCTACTGTTACACTCAATTAGAAATAAATTGACAACTCCTGACTAAATTCAAATGGAGGTATTTGAATTTTATGTTCATATTAGGGAGGTGAGTCCTGTATATTTTAGAAGACTAAATTCAGGACTCATCTCCCTAGTGTGAACTTAAAATTCAAATACCTCCATTTTTTTCCCTTGAAGATATGTTAGCTTCAATCTGAGTGTAGAGCAACATTCTTTGGTCTTTCCCAAGGCCATTACCCTGAGACTCAACACTTGTTGAAGTTAGTCCTGAAATATTTCTAGTTCTGTAGTGACTATTTCTGTAAAGAATGAAGTGTGGAATTTTTTCCAGGACATTTAATTTTTAAATAGTTAAACCACAGATGTAGAAAATAAAAGAATTCAAAGTATTAGCAACAAATAAAATTGTACCAGTGGACTTTGGTAAAATTCTTTAAAATTATAATCATTTCAATTATAATCACTGTTTAAGAATAGTTTGCAAAAATTTTATTGACTATTTTTGCATCAATATTCATTAGGGAAAATGGTCTGAAGTTCTCTTTCTTTGTTGGGTCTTTGTGTGGTTTAGGCATAAGCGTAGTTGTGGCTTCATAGAATGAATTGGGTAGTGCTCCTTCTGTTTCTATTTTGTGAAATAATTTGAAGAGTATTGGTATTAAGTCTTCTTTGAAGGTCTGATAGAATTCTGCACTAAACCCATGTGATCTGGTCCTGGGCTTTATTTGGTTGGGAGACTTTTAATGACTGCTTCTACTTCCTTAGGAGTTATGGAACTATTTAAATGGTGCATCTGATTCTGATTTAACTTTGGTACCTGGTATCTGTCCAAAAAAATTGTCCATTTCATCCAGATTTTCCAGTTTTGTTGAGCATAGGCTTTTGTAGTAGGATCTGGTGATTTTTTGAATTTCCTCATTTTCTGTTGTCATGTCTCCCTTTTCATTTCTGATTTTGTTAGTTTGGATACTGTCTCTGTGCCCTCTGGTTAGTCTGGCTAAAGGTTTATCTATCTTGTTGATTTTCTCATAGAACCAGCTCCTGGTTTTGTTGATTCTTTGCATAGTTCTTTTTGTTTCTACTTGGTTGATTTCAGTCCTGAGTTTGATTATTTCTGGCTGTCTACTCCTCTTGGGTGTATTTGCTTCGTTTTGTTCTAGAGCTTTCAGTTTTGCTGTCAAGATGCTAGTGCATGCTCTCTCCAGTTTCTTATTGGAGGCACTCAGAGCTATGATTTTTTCTTACCATTGCTTTCATTGTGTCCCATAAGTTTTGGTATGTTGTGCCTTCATTTTCATTAATTTCTAAAAAGTCTTTAACTTCTTTCTTTATTTCTTCCCTGACCAAGTTATTGTTGAGTAGAGCATTGTACAGTTTCCATGTGTATGTGGGCTTTCTGTTGTTGCTGTTATAGAAGACCAGCCTTAATCCCTAGTGATCTGATAGGAGGCATGGGATTATTTCAATCTTCTTGTATTTGTTGAGGCCTGTTTTGTGACCAACTATATGGTCAATTTTGGACAAGGTATCATGAGGTGCTGAAGAGAAGGTATCTTCTTTTGTTTTTGGATGAAATATTCTATAGATATCTGTTAGATCCATTTGGTTTATAACTTCAGTTAGTTTCACCGTGTCTCTCTTTATTTTATGTTTCAATGGCCTGTCCATTGGCGAGAGTGGTTTGTTGAAGTCTCCCACTACTAATTTGTAAGGTGCAATGTGTGCTTTGAGCTTTAATAAAGTTTATTTTATGAATGTGGGTGCCCTTGCATTTGGAGCATAGATGTTCAGAATTGAGATTCTACATCTTGGTAGATTTTTCCTTTGATGAGTATGAAGTGTCCTTCCTTATCTTTTTTGATAACATTTGGATGAAAGTCGATTTTATTCACCATTAGAATGGCTACTCCAGCTTGTTTATTGGGACCATATGCTTGCAAAATTGTTTTCCAGCCTTTTACTCTGATGTAGTATCTGTCTTTGTAACTGAGATGCATTTCCTGTATGGAGCAAAATGCTGGGTCCTGTTTACATATACAGTCTGTTAGGCTATGTCTTTCTATTGAGGAATTGAGTCCACTGATGATAAGAAATATTAAGGAAAAGTGATTGTTGTTTCCTGTTATTTTTGTTGTTAGAGGTGGAATTATGTTTGTATGGCTATCTTCTTTTGGGTTTGTTGAAAGAAAATTACTTTCCTGCTTTTTCTAGGGTGTATTTTCCCTCCTTGTGTTGGAGTTTTCTATCTATTATCCTTCGTAGGGCTGGATTTATGGAAAGATATTGTGTAAATTTGATTTTTGTTGTGGAATATATTGGTTTTTGTATCTATGTTAATTGAGAGTTTTGCTGTATGTAATTGAGAATAGCCTGGGCTGGTATTTGTGTTCTCTTAAGGTCTGTGTGACATCTGCCCAGGATCTTCTGGCTTTTAGAATCTCTGGTGAGAAGTCTGGTATAATTCTGATAGGTATGCCTCTTATGTTACTTGACCGTTTTCCCTTACTGCTTTTGATAGTTTCTTTGTTTTGTGTATTTGGTATTTTGATTATTATGCGATGAAAAGAGTTTCTTTTTTGGTCCAGTCTATTTGGTGCTCTGTAAGCTTTTTGTATGTTCATGGTTCTTTAGGTTAGGGAAGTTTTCTTCTATAATTTTGTTGAAGATATTTACTGGCCCTTTAAGTTGGTAATCTTTGCTTTCTTCTATACCTACTATCCTTAGGTTTGGTTTTCTCATTGTGTTCTGGATTTTCTGGATATTTTGGGTTAGGAGCTGTTTAAATTTTGCATTTTCTTTAACTGTTGTGTCACTGTTTTCTTTGGTACCTTCTGCACCTGAGATTTTCTCTTCTGTCTCTTATATTCTGTTGGTGATGCTTGCATTCCTGACTCCTGATCTCTTTCCTAGGTTTTCTATCTCCAGAATTGTCTCCCTTTGTGATTTCTTTATTGTTTCTATTTCCATTTTTAGATCCTGGATGGTTTTGTTTATTTCCTTTGCCTGTTTGATTGTGTTTTCCTGTAATTATTTAAGGGATTTTTGTGTGTCCTCTTTGAGGTCTTCTACCTGTTCACCTGTATTCTTCTGTATTTCTTTAAGGGAGTTATTTATATCCTTATTAAAGTCCTCTATCATCATCATGAGAAGTGATTTTAGATCTGAATCTTGCTTTTCTGGTGTGATGGTGTATCCAGGATTTGCTATGGTGGGTGGGAGAATTGGGTTCTGATGATGCCAAGTAACCTTAGTTTCTGTTGCTTATGTTCTTACACTTGCCTCCTGCCATCTGGTTATCTCTAGTGCTATCTGCCTTCCCTATATCTGACTGGAGTCTGTCTTTCCTGTAATCCTGGGTGTGTCAGAACTCCTCAGAGACCAGCGGTCTCTGGGATCCTGTGATTCTGTGATCCTGTGATCCTGAGATCCTGGGTGTGTCAGTACACCTGGGAGTCAAGTTGCTTCTGGGACCCTGAGATCCTGGTGTGACCAAGCTTCTGTGATCCTGTGACCCTGTGATCCTGGGTGTGTTAGAGCACCTGGGAATGGAGTGTCCTCTGGGTGTTGTGGGACTGGCTGAGGAGTTCATGCCCAAGGTCTGCACAGGGCTTTGACCCAGACCAGAAAAAAAACGTGCCACTGGTCATTCGGGGTTCCTGGGTCCCTGGATCCAGCTGGTCTCAGTTACTCCTGGTATTGGGACAGATGTTGTGTCATGCTCACCGTTGATCCTATGACCCTGGGCATGTTAGAGTGCCTGGGAGTGGATTTCCTTTGGGTGTTGTGGGACTGGCTCAAGGGAATTATTTATATCCTCTTTAAAAGCCTCTATCATCTTCATGAAATGGGATTTAATGTCACAATCTTTCTCTTCAGGCGTGTTAGGATATACAGGGCTTGCTGTAGCAGGAGAGCTGTGTTCTGATGGTGCCATATTGCATTAGATTCTGTTGATTATGTTCTTGTGCTTTCCTTTTGCCATCTGGTTGTTTCTGGTGTTGTCTGGTCTGGGTATTCCAGGTTGGAGTAGCCCTCCTAGGAGGCAGGTGTAACTGTGTGTCACAGGTTAGAGCAGGCCTCCTCGGAGGCAGGTGGAATTGTGGGGTGGGGTCGATGGGCTGATATGCAACTGCTGAAAGTGAGTTTTTAATAAATTTCTGCTTCATGGACTGGAGAGATTATTTAGTGATTAGGAACACTGGCTGCTCCTGCAGAAGGCCTTAGTTTGATTCTCTTCATGCAAATTGGGGCTCACAACCTTGTAAGCCCCAATATCATAGCATGATTGGAGTAATTTATGACTTTAACTGCTTCCTTTACTGATATCTAAAAGTGAACTTTAACTTTTTAGAGAATCTGAAAAAGATAAGCACAATAATGTCAATAAAGGTTTTATGTTGTTGTGTGGTTGGTTGGTTTTTGGCTCGAGGTATTATCACCTTTCTCTATTTGCATCCAATAATAAAAATCTGACTGTGTTTTCTGTCAATCTGCGAATCATCTGTTTAAACCATGTATTTATAGAGATCCATTGAAGGCAGACAGTGTGTGTAGACAGGAGCACAAAGGTTATCTGAAGTGGTTGTTAATTTACTCTAAACTCTCCAGTGGGTGCATGTGTGCTTCTTGCCACCTGCCCAAATGTTTTGGATCCATGAGT
Organism: Rhynchomys soricoides; assembly: GCA_019843965.1. Taxonomy (NCBI): domain Eukaryota; kingdom Metazoa; phylum Chordata; class Mammalia; order Rodentia; family Muridae; genus Rhynchomys; species Rhynchomys soricoides. The sequence goes on along the minus strand of JADRCH010000834.1, from coordinate 182,590 downwards.
GAAAGTCATACATATGCAACCTTATTTTTAATATGCCATAGGCAGCTCAGTAGCTGTGACACTCACTAACTCAATGTGGCTAACACACTCCCCTCTGATATTCCTGAATTAACACAGCAAATCTGTATTTTATATTTTCTGCCCTGGACTCTGCTGGGCAGCCCTCCTAGGGCCACTTTCCCCCTATATCTACGTATCAGCTGTCTCTCCCTTCTGTACCTTTCTGGTGTGGTCCATCTCCTACGCCCTCATCATGGAGGAATCCCCTCTTCCTCCTTCCTCAGTGCCTTCCCAGGAATCCTAAAAGTCCTGTCTCTATATCCTTGCCCAGCCATTGGCTATTGGTAACTTTATTGACCTGTCAAAACCCAACTGGGGACAGGCTTCCTTTAGTTATAACAGGCTTTTGGATAACATAATTACCATGAGTACACATTACATTTTCCCCATTTTTGTCCATTATAAAGGCCTTTTCTTTCAGATATACACTGAACAATGTTATAACAGTTATGTAAACTACGAAGTATGATATATGTTAATAACAACAGGACCATCAAATATGTCAATTCAAATAATGTCAATTTGACATTATTCTATCATCTATTCTAACTTAAAGAGTCTACAGTTTGCGCACTTGTGCAGAAAAGCCAGTGGAAGCAAGGCTCCAGACACAGGGACTGAGGAACTGCCAGGAGGTAAGAGGCTGTTTGCTTCCACCTGTGGTGGGAGACCTCTGCCTGGGCCACCAGGCCTCCATTGCCCACCAGTGCAGGGAGAAAGTGACCTGTCCACTTGTGCAGAAAAGCCAGCAGAAGCAGGGCTCCAGATGCAGGGACTGAGGAACTGCAGGGAGATAAGAGGATGTCTGCTTCCACCTGTGAAAGGAGACCTCTGCCTGGGCCACCAGGCTTCCACTGCCCGACAGTGCAGGGAGAAAGCAACCCGCCCATTTGTGTGGAAAAGCCAGCAACAGGAGGACTACAGACACAGGGACTGAGGAACAGCCAGGAGAGAGAACTGGTCTCCAAGGAACACTGACACCTGGGCCTGTAGGAAAGACAAGCCACAGTCAGAGAGAGAAAGACCAGCTAACACCAGAGATAACCAGATGGTGAAAGGCAAGGGCAAGAATACAAGGAACAGAAACCAAGACTACTTGGTGTCATCAGAACCCAGCTCTCCTACCACAGCCAGCCCTGGATACCCCAACACACCAGAAAAGGAAGACTCAGACTTAAAATCACTTATCAAGAGGATGATAGAAGACTTTAAGAAGGAAATACATAGCTCCCTTAAAGAAATACAAGAGAACAACTGGAAACCCTTAAAGAAGACACACAGAAATCCCTTAAAGAATTACAGGAAAACACAATCAAACAGGCAGAATTACAGGAAAACACAATCAATCAAATGACCAAAATCATTCAGGAATTAAAAGCAGAAATAGAAACAATAAAGAAATCACAAAGGGAGAAAACCCTGGAGTTAGAGAACATAGGAAAGAAATCAGGAGTCATAGATGCAAGCATCACCAACAGAATACAAGAGATGGAAGAGAGAGTCTCAGGTGTGGAAGATACCATAGAAAACATGGACACAACAAACAAAGAAAACACAAAATGCAAAAAGCTCCTAACCCAAAACATCCAAGATATCCAGGATGCAATGAGAAGACAGAACCTGAGGATAATAGGTATAGAAGAGAATGAAGATTCCCAACTTAAAGGTCCAGTAAATATCTTCAACAAAATTATAGAAGAAAATTTCCCTAACCTGAAGAAAGAGATGAACAAAAATATACAAGAAGCCTACAGAACTCCAAATAGACTGGACCAGAAAAGAAATTCCTCCTGTCACATTATAGTCAAAACACCAAATACACAAAACAAGGAAAGAATATTAAAAGCAGTAAGGGAAAAAGGGCAAGTAACATATAAAGGCAGACCTATCAGAATTACACCAGTCTTCTCGCCAGAGACTATGAAAGCTAGAAGATCCTGGGCAGATCTCATACAGACTCTAAGAGAACACAAATGCCAGCCCAGGCTGCTATACCCAGCAAATCTCTCAATAATCATAGATGGTGAAACCAAAATATTCTATGACAAATCCAAATTTGCACAGTATGTTTCCAAAACCCCAGCCCTACAAAGAATAATACATGGAAAATGCCAACTCAAGGAGGGAAACTACACTCAAGAAAAAGCAAGAAAGTAATCTTTCAACAAACTCAAAAGAAGGTAGACACACAAACATATAAACAACATCAAAAATAACAGGAAACAACAATCACCATTATTTAATATCTCTTAACATCAGTGGTCTCAACTAGCCAATAAAAAGACATAGACTGACAGACTGGATCCATAAACAGGACCCAGAATTTTGCTGAATCCAGGAAACGCACTTCCGTGTTAAAGAAAAACACTACCTCAGAGGAAAGGGCTGGAAAACAATTTTCCAAGCAAATGGCCCCAAGAAACAGGCTGGAGTAGCCATTCTAATATCAGATAAAATTGACTTTCAACCATAAGTCATCAAAAATGATGAGAAAGGACACTTCATACTCATCAAAGGAAAATCTACCAAGAAGAACTCTCAATTCTGAACATCTATGCCCCAAATGCAAGAGCTCCAACATTCATAAAAGATACTCTACTAAAGCTCAAAGCACATATTGCACCTCACACAATAATAGTGGGAGACTTCAATACCCCATTATCAACAATGGACAGATCTTGGAAACATAAACTAAACAGAGACACAGTGCAACTAACAAATGCTATGAACCAAATGGATTTACCAGATATCTATAGACCATTTCATCCTACATCAAAAGAATATACCTTCTCAGCACCTCATGGTACCTTCTCCAAAATTGATCATATAATTGGTCATGAAACAAACCTCAACAGATACAAGAAGATTGAAATAATCTCATGCCTCCTATCAGATCACTATGGATTAAGGTTGATCTTCAATGGCAACTACAACAACAGAAAGCCCACATACACATGGAAGCTGAACAATGCCCTACTCTATGATAACTTGGTCAAGGAAGAAATAAAGAAGGAAATTAAAGACTTCCTAGAATTTAATGAAACTGAAAGTACAACATACCCAAACCTATGGGACACAATGAAAGCAGTGTTAAGAGGAAAACTCATAGCTCTGAATGCCTCCAGAAAGAAACTGGAGAGAGCATATACTAACAGCCTGACAGCACACCTAAAAGTTCTAGAACAAGAAGAAGCTAATACACCCAAGAGGAGTAGAAGGCATGAAATAATCAAATTAAGGGCTGAAATCAACCAAGTGGAAATTAAAAGAACTATACATAGAATCATCAACCAGAGGGCACAGAGACAGTGTGCAAATTAATAAAATTATAGATGAAAATGGAGATATAACAACAGACTCTAAGGAAATTAAAAATATCAGATCCTACTACAAAAGCCTATATGCAACAAAATTGGAAAATCTGGAGGAAATGGACAAGGTTCTAGACAGATACCAATTACCAAATTTAAATCAGGATCAGATAAACCATCTAAACAGTCCCATAACCACTAAAGAAATAGAAGCAGTAATTAAAAGTCTCCCAATCAAAGAAACCCCAGGACCACATGGGTTCAGTGCAGAATTCTATCAGACCTTCAAAGAAGACCTAATACTAATACTCTTCAAGCTATTCCATAAAATAGAAACGGAAGCAACACTACCCAATTCATTCTATGAGGCCACTGTTACACTGATACCAAAACCCCACAAAGACTCAACAATAAAAGAAAACTTCAGACCAATATCCCTTATGAATAATAATGCAAAAATACTCAATAAAATTCTTGCAAACCGAATCCAAGAACACATCACAATGATCATTCACCATGATCAAGTAGGTTTCATCCCAGAGATGCAGGGATGGTTCAATACCCAGAAATCCATCAATGTAATCCACTACATAAACAAACTCAAAGAAAAAAACCACATGGTCATTTCGTTAGATGCTGAAAAAGCATTTGACAAAGTTCAACATCCCTTCATGATAAAAGTCTTGGAAAGATCAGGAATTCAAGGAGCATACCTAAACATAGTAAAAGCAATATACAGCAAACCAGTAGCCAACATCAAATTAAATGGAGAGAAACTAGAAGCAGTCCCACTAAAATCAGGGACTAGACAAAGGTGCCCTCTCTCTCCCTATCTATTCAGTATAGTACTTGAAGTTCTAGCTAGAGCAATCAGACCACAAAAGGAGGTCAAAGGGATACAAATTGGAAAGGAAGAAATCAAAATATCACTATTTCCAGATGATATGATGGTATACTTAAGTGACCCGAAAAACCCCACCAGAGATCTGCTACAGCTCATAAACAACTTCAGCAAAGTGGCTGGATACAAAATTAACTCAAGCAAGTCAGTAGCCTTCTTATACTCGAAGAAAAAATAGGCTGAGAAAGAAATTAGGGAAATAACACCCTTCATAATTGTCATTAACAATATAAAATATCTTGGTGTGACTCTAACCAAACAAGTGAAAGATCTGTATGACAAGAACTTCAAGTCTCTGAAGAATGAAAAGGAATAAGACCTCAGAAGATGGAAAGATCTGCCATGCTCATGGATCGGCAGGATTAATATAGTTAAAATGGCCTTCCTGCTGAAAGCAATCTACAGATTCAATGCAATCCCCATCAAAATCCCAACTCAATTCTTCATAGACTTAGAAAGAACAATTCTCAAATTCATATGGAATAACAAAAAATCCAGGATAGCAAAAACTGTTCTCAAGAATAAAAGGACTTCTGGGGGAATCAGCCTCCCTGACTTCAATCTGTACTACAGAGCAGTAGTGATAAAAACTGCATGCTATTGGTACAGTGACAGGCAGATAGATCAATGGAATAGAATCGAAGACTCCGAATTGATCCCACACACTTATGGTTACTTGATCTTTGACAAAAGAGCTAAAACCATACAGTGGAAAAAAGACAGCATCTTCAACAAATGGTGCTGGTTCAACTGGCGATCTACATGTACAAGATTGCGAATTGATCCATTCCTATCTCCCTGTACAAAGCTCAAGGCCAAGTGGATCAAGGACCTCCACATAATACTAGATACACTGAATCTAATAGAAGAGAAAGTGGGGAAAAGTCTCGAACACATGGGCACAGGGGAAATGTTCTTGAACAGAACACCAATGGCTTGTGCTCTAAGATCAAAAATCGACAGATGGGACTTCATAAAATTACAAAGCTTCTGTAAGGCAAAGGACATTGTAAATAGGACAAAATGGCAACCTACAGATTGGGAAAAGATCTTTACCTATCCTATGTCTGATAGAGTGCTAATATCCAATGTATACAAAGAACTCAAGAAGCTAGACTCCAGAGATGCAAATAACACTATCAAAAAATGGGGAAGAGAGCTAAACAGAGAATTCTCAACTGAGGAAATTCAATGGCCGAGAAGCACCTAAAGAAATGTTCAACATCCTTAATCATCAGGGAAATGCAATACAGAACAACCCTGAGATTTCACCTCACACCAGTCAGAATGGCTAAGATCAATAACTCAGGTGACAGCAGATGTTGGCGAGGATGTGGAGAAAGAGGAACACTTCTCCATTGCTGGTGGGAATGCAAGCTGATACAACCTCTCTGGAAATCAATTTGGTGGACACTCAGAAAAATGAACATAATACTTCCTGAGGACCCAGCTATTCCACTCCTGGGCATATACCCAGAAGATGCTCCAACATGTAATAAAGACACATGTTCCAGTATGTTCATAGCAGCCATATTTATAATAGCCAGAAGCTGGAAATAACCCAGATGTCCCTCCACAGAGGAATGGATACAGAAAATGGACGTACACAATGGAATACTACTCAGCAAAGGAAAACAATGACTTCATGAAATTTGCAGACAAATGGATGGATCTTGAAAATATCATCCTGAGCGAGTTAACACAGTCACAAAAGAATGAACATAGTATGTACTCACTGTTAAGTGGTTATTAGCCCATGAGTTGGAAATACCCAAGAGTCACTTCACAGCAACAGTAGGGTGGAGTGGGAGGTCTCAGATGGAGGACTTGGAGAAGGGACTGAAGGAGCTGAGGGAGTTTGCATCCCCAGAAAGGCAGCAACAGTGGCAACTGGCCTGACCCCCCCTATACTCCTGGAGCCTGATCCACAACCAAAGAATACACATGGAGTGACCCGTGGTGCTGGCCACATATGCGGCAGAGGAGGGTCTTGTTAGACATCGGGGGGAGGAGTGGCCCTTGGGCCTGATGGTATTAGATTCCCCAGTATAGGAGAATGCCAAAGTTGGAAGATGTGAGTGGGTGGGTGGGTGGTTGGGGGATTACCCCAGTAGAGGCAGGGGAGGGGGGAGGGAATATGGAGGTTCCAAAGGGGAGATCTGGAAAGGGGAAAACATTTGAAATGTACATAAAGTAGGAAAAAAAAAAGAGAAAAGATCATACATTTGTATGAAAACCATCTTTGATAAGATGTAGGCAAAAAATACATAAAAGATAAATGAATTTTTGTTGTTCTGGATGTAAGATGAATGTAATCTGAGATAATAAAAAAATACTTTTGGACTGTTTTATAATTCAATCCATATGCCCCACCCTCCACTATTGAGCACTGCATCAGAAAAATGTGAATGAAACAGGTGCCTAAAAGCATGGAAAATAAAAAAAATGATAAAACTCATGTGATATGAAAGCACAGAGGGAAATACTGGGTGCTGTGGTTTGTAAAAAATGGGAATGTGATGAAGGAGGGAAGGGTAGAGGCTGAGTCCGCCAACACTAAGTGTGATAGAAAGTGTATGTACTCTCACTTCCTTTTAAGCTAAATTAAAATAAAAGATATGAATAGAAGATGTGTTTTAATGTAATTAATAGCAGCACATTGAACACACATGTGTGAGTGTGTGTGTGTGTGTATACAGGTTGGTGCCACATACAGTTTTAAACATCCACTGAGAAGCTTGAAATATATATCCCTGGGATAAGAGAATGATTCTCTAGAGACATAGACAAGAGCATGCAATCAGAAAATAGTATGAAGTCCCTTTTGGTCATTAAAAACCTAATAGTTATCTATCTTTAAAGATAGTGTGAGTCAAAAAATCGTGTAATATAGTTCCTTTGTTGTAAATGTATCTTCTAAATATTCCCTGAAAAATATAAAAAAACACCAACCAATCAACCAAACAAAAAAAACCTACTTTATGTTATCTTGTAAATAACAGCATGGACAGAACTCTAAAATCATTGCAAACTACTAATATTGGTATACATGCAATGATCAGGATATTGATTATCAGGTTTTTTAGCCAATAGAAAAAAAGACTATTACAGAATTTTAAATAAACATTTAGAGAATCTTGTGTGTGTGTGTGTTTGGAGTGAAATTATTCTTATCTTTTTTTTTTTTAATGAAATACTTCTAATCATTGACTATTTTGTAGGATCTGTCCCTGGACCACTATTTTTTGTAAAAAAAAAAAAAAAAAGAGTCTACAGTTCTTTACCTGAATTATGTTTTGATTTTAACTTGCATTCCCATCTGAAAACCATCCTTTCAAACTTATGTCTTCCTTAATGCTAAACCATTTACATTTGATTATGAGATTATAACTAGTCTCCAATACCATCAGAGATTATTACCTAAATGTGTAGGAAGCCTGAGGACATAGCTTCCAAAATTATACATTTTGGAGAGACATCTGGCTGTTTGGATATAAGCCTCTCTCAAAGGATGAAAGTGTCCTGAACAGGCAAATTCATAGATACAGAGAATCAATGCCATTTTGGCAGAAATGATGATTTTTTTTTTTTACTTATGGAGGAACCACAGATGTAAAGAGAGATAATCCTGAGCACACTGGGGACAAACAATCACTTTAGCTGTGGATTTCCCCTTGTGTAATTTGGAGAGACTCTTTATTTTCAATTCTAGGAGTATTTGTGTGTGTGTCTGTGTGTGTGTTTTACATTTTCACATGGTCAAAGACACAAAAACCACACTTACACACACACACACACACACACACACACACACAATTCATAAAGCCTCAGAATTAAAAGCTATATTATGCAAGCAAACGACCATTAAGGTAAAAAATTTGCCCAGAATAAGAAATATGAAAAAAAGTTTCCAAAAATGCCTTTCCATTCATTTGCCTTGGCCATCTACTACCAGGCCTGGAGCCTCTCTGGAGTGTAGTTTGTATACCCAGGTAGACTCCTTTATAGATACTAATTTTTCCTGTGTGACTGGTTGTTATCTGGAGCTAGCTTTTGGTGATGATATGAGATCATGTCTACTTTTCTACATCAGCACTGGGAATCCATTTGGCTTGGGCCCATCCAGGCCCTGTACGTGCTGACACAGTCTCTGTGAATTCATGTGTGCATCAGTCCTGTTGTTTCTAGAAGACACTCTTTCCTTTTTTTCATCCATTTTCACTGGCTCTTACATTCTTTCAGCATCCTCTTCCACATAATTCTCTGTGTCCTGTGGGTAGGATTTGATCAATTAGTACATCCCATTAGGACTGAGTACTCCAAGATCTCTCACTTTCTGCATATTGTCCAGTTGTAGGTCTCTCTGAATTAGTTCCCACCTGCTACATGAGAAAGCATCTCTGATGATGGGTGAGTGAGACACTGATCAATGAGTAGAGTAGAATGTTAAGAAACATTTTATTGCTATCTCCTTTAATAAAACAATAGTATTTTATTTTCCCCTATGTATATAACCTATCTAGTCTGGGATTCTTGGCTACCCAAGCAGTGTGAGTCATGAATTCCATCTCATGGAGTGGCCCTCAAATCCAATCAAATATTCTTTGGTTACTCTCACATTGTTTTTCCAGTGTATCATGCAGACAAGTGAATATTGTAGAACAAAGTGTTTATAGCTGGGTTGATGTTGACCTTTTTCTTTGGTAGCATCTTTCTAGTACCATGAAAGAACATCTTCTTTGAACCACTGAATATTATATTTTAGAGTATATTGATTTCCAAGTATTTGTGATTTTCCTAATTTTCTCTCTTATCATTCCTGGTGGATTTCATCCCACAAGAGTTAAGGAAATCTTTCTCTGTCATGCTGTTTCTCTCTTGACCACTATTTCTTGAAAACCATGGTTGTTTACAGCATCAGACTATGGTCTTTATGCAAAGAGAGACCATCATAGGATATAACAGGGTGAGAGGTCTTGACCACTATTTCTTGAAAACCATGGTTGTTTACAGCATCAGACTATGGTCTTTATGCAAAGATGTCCCGCGCTACGGTCTCGCCAGCAAGAACGACGCGGCACACATAGGATCCTTCTGCAGTAACAGCTTTAATGCATCTTGAGAGGGAGAGCATAAGCTTGCCACGAGTGGAGACCCAGAACAATTGAATACCCGCCCTTTATATGGGTCACAGCGCTTGCCTGGGACATGGAGCTTCCCCATTGGCTCCCGCACACCAGGCCAGATGCCGCCACGAGAGAGGCTGAGACTCTGAGGTGGAAAATTACCAGGTGCATGCGCACTAGCCTGTTTACAACTTGTCCTCGGCCGAATGTAGGCGCTATCTTGTAATGGCGGATGTGGGCGCTCAGGCGGCTCCCAACACAAAGAGAGACCATCATAGGATATAACAGGGTGAGAGGTCAGAGATACAAACCTGTTCCCTTAATCACTTCAAAGATGTAGAAGCATCCACTGTGTAATGGTCTATGTTTATGTCATGACCTTGTTCAGCCAGTGGCCTGGAGCCTAAGCAAAAATTGCAGGATCAGTTCTGGTGGAGGTGTTAGGACTCTAATTTCTAATGGAAAATGTGAACTGCTTGTGGGATTTTGCCTGTTTGCTGTGCTTCCCTTGTCCCCTGTAGTACCCTTTGCATTCCTTACTCAAATTTTGCAGGCATTGAACATCTCTAGGTTTTCAGAAGATGTTGCGATTTTAAAAAAGAACACAATAAACCATAAACAGCTTTAAAGATAGCATAAAGATTAGGGATTAAAATAAGGTGGAGTGGTGGGGTTCCCAAGAGGATGCTCACATTTTGATAACAGTGATGAGATGTGGTGGTGGTTTGAAAGAAAACTGTACCCATAGACCCATAAGGTGTGGCACTATTAGAAGGTGTGGCCTTGTTGGAGTAGACATGGCCTTGTTGGAGGAAATGTGCTTCAGTCACAGGAAGACATGCTGCCTGATGGTCAAGGTATAGCTTTCTCAGCTCTTTCTCCAGCACCATGTCTGCCCGTCAGCCATCATGCTTCCCACCATGAAAATAATGGACTAAACCTCTGCAAGTATAAGTCAGCCCAATTTAATATTTTCCTTTATAAGAGTTGCCATGATTATGGTGTCTCTCCACAGAAATAAAACCCAAGACAGGTGTTAACACTTGATTTGCACTTTTCTTTATATATTTTTCAAGATAGAACCCTTTAGCAATACACACACACACACACACACACACACACATTATTGACATGAAAACTTTCTTCTTCCCTTACTTTCAATATTTCAAAACAAAAAATTTCAGGAAATTGGAAAGATCTAGAGGTTAGAACATTGAGACAATCTAACTCAGAAAGAGAAATCTTTTGCACTCTCAGGCAGAATCTACATTATATAGAGAATATGAAAGTAGATGGGAGACCCTGAGAAAAGGTAGGGGTCTAAGATATAGGGTGTGGGGAAACAGGAGAGGTAAAGGGGAAGAGAAATGTATGTACTTACTGCAAGTTTTCCCTCATGTGGACTATCTATGAATCTGTCTTTCATCTATCATCCATCATCTGTCTATCTGTGTGTGCACAAATATATACACACATGTGACATAAAAACAGAAGAGTGACAGTTGAAGAAGAGTAGGAGGACCAGTGAGAGGGATGAAGGGGGAAAGGTGAGGATGAGGGACAAGTATAAGCAGAGTGTGTTGATTTGACTTTTACCTATGAAAAATATTTTATTTTATTTTTACAAATTTTCCCAGGTTTTACATTGACATATTTCTTCCCATTTCCAAACCTCTGAACTATACATGGTGGCACACATCTGTAATCTCTGCATTTGAGAGGCTGAAGCAGGTCCCTTGCTGTGAGTTCACTATCTACCTGGAATACATAATGAGGCCCTAATCACACAATTCAAAGCCTCTTGCCTTTTATTTGGCACATTTCTCAAGACTGGTATATGTTTAATTTGAGTTCTAATCTGGTGTAAAGAGGGCTGTGTTGTGTGGTGAACATCTGCAAGCTGTACATTTCATGTTGCCTTCATGTTGCTACTGGCCAGTAAAGGATGTCTGCAAGTCAGTAAGGCAGGATTGGATACTCAGGTACCACTGAAGATTGGATAACGACCTTTGGTGATGCACTATGTCAAGGTGCTCAAGCAAAAACCGGCAATGATCTGGAAATATGAAGAAATTAATGTATGCTTACTGAATAAGAACTAAGACAAGACGAGAGCTCGGTGGGTAATTGGACTTGCTGCACAAGCATGAGTGTCTCAGTCTGGATCTCCATACCTAGGTAAAGATCTGGGTAACATGGGGTGTGTCTAAAACTACAGCATTGTAGGGGCCAGAGAAAGGAGGATCTCTGAGGTTTGCTAGCCAACAGCCTCATTCCAGGTGGTTAAGATACCGTGAAGAAACCATTGAGAGCTTCTGATCCCCCCTTGAACCCTCCCAAGTACTAGAATTGTAAATGTGCATGGATGATTTGGACAGAAAATACTATCACTATCATGGAATTTTTTTTCTGATTTCCTCACTTCTTTTTTCTTCATTAATTAATTCACTTCACATCCTGATCAAAGCTCTCTCCTCCCCACAATCTCATTCTTATGAACTTCTCCTCCTTTATCCCCTCCTCTTCTCCTCAGAGAAGGGGATGCTCCCCTTGGCTACCACCTCAGGCTTGGACATCAGGTCACAGCAAGACTAAGCACATCCTCTCCCACTGAAGCCCCACAAGGTAGTCAAGCAAGGGGAAGGGAATCCAAAGACAGGCAACCAAGTCAGAGACAGCCCCAGCTCCACGTTTTAGGAACCCACATGAAGGCCAAAAATATATGTATAGAGCCTAGGTCCAGCTCCTGCATGCTTTTTGGTTGGTGGTTCAGTCTCTGTGAGTCCTTGTGGCCCCAGGTTGTTTGTCTCAGTTCTTGTACATTTCATGAGTTGCTGTGAGTTTTTAAGGTGGGAACAATGTATTCTTTTTAAATTTTATTTTTTTTATTTTGGGGGAGGAGAGACAGTTTAGTGGCTAATTAACCCAGATTCAGTTCCTCGTGTCCATATGCTGGCTCACTGCCATTCATAACTCCAGTTCTGGGGGAGCAGGATCTGATGACCTCTTCTGGTCTTACCAGGCACTGCATGAATGTGTAAATAGATAATATGTGCAAGCAAAACACCCATACATGTAAATTTTTTAAATTAAAAAATTTGCTGGGAGTGGTGGCACACACCTTTAATCAAAGCATTCAGAAGGTAGAGGAAGAGGGCTCTCTGTGATTTAGAGGCCAGCATAGTCTACAGTAACTCAAGTTTCAGGACAGCCAAGGCTACAGAGAAATCCTATCATGAAAACAAAAATTAGTATTATTGTGTGGATATTTCTTTACACAAACCACATCCATCAGGAGTCATTTCATCCTCCATGTGGGATCTAGGAATCAATCTCAGGTCATCAGATTTCTGACTAATTGCCTTGCCTTTAAAATAGTGCTGATCCAATCTCTCAGGTGCAGGAAAACTTTTATAAACAGTCCTCACCATTATTTAGGAACGCTCTGAAGTCTAAAATGAAGGGTGGATTACAGACAATGGATACTAATGCACAGAAATAGTGTTGGTCCAGATTTATCTATTGTTAACAAATAATATCATCTGGGAAATGTCCATGAAACAGCAGAGACAGGGACATAGATCCATTTACTAGTGAAGTGTCTAGATAGATGTCTGCTATCGATGGACATGTTCTAGCCTGGCAGTTGGTTGAGTGAGATTGGTCTTGGCTAAGCTGACTCACCTCTTCTCCACACATCTTTGCATGCCTCTCATGGAATTAAAGATGAAGACATTAGTGTGTGAGCAAAGATATCTTGATCAGAAGCTAAATCTTTGGCTCTTGCCTTTCACCTTGTTTGAGATAATCTCTTGTTTTTAATCAGTGCCAGGATGCTTGTGCATTCTCCTGTCTTTCCTTTCTATCTCACCATAAGAGCATTGGAATTATAAATGTGTGCTGTCTTGCCTAATTTTGTGTGAGTCCTGGTGATTCAAACACATCCTCATGTTTATAGAGTGAACACTTTTACCCACTGAACCATCTCCCAGGGCTTTGGAGAGGGTCTCATGTAGTCCAAAAAGGTCTCTAACTTATTATGTGGCCAAGGAAGATCTAGAACTTTTGATTCTCTAACTTCCAACCTCCCAAGTGGTAAGATCACAGGTGTGGACTACCATGCCCATATCCTCATATGCATTAGACAGGACTCTACTAGTTGAGTGCCATTCTCAACCCTAGATACAAACTTTTAACATTTCCTTTCCAATGTTGCACCAAGTCGAAGCCATATATTACTCACAGTGCCTTCACTTCTCCACCCAGACATGGAGTCTGGATTGTAAAAAGGAGTTACACTCTGAGTGGTGTCAGTGAAGTGACTATAGAGGACGTTTTTTAGAACTCACAGTCAATTTTGTGGTGTGGCAATGTCCTCTAAGATAAAAAGTCCTTCTTGGAGAGAAGCTGGATGTTGTCCAAGGAGGTGAAACATTATATCTTGTGAGGAAGCTTTAGAAACTCAGGAAGTGAAGGAAGTCTCTGAAACTGAGCAGATTCACTGAGTTCCTCCCTCCCCAAGTGTATATAAATAGTACGAACTGCCAAATGATCGCAGACCAGCTGAGTGGCCTGGAAAAGGCTGTCAGGCAAGTAGCTTGGGAGATGCTGAGACCAGACATGTGCCTGGAAGAGGTTCAGTGACTGCTTGAGCTTCCTGGAAAAGAAACACTCCAACCAGTACACTTCTATACACTAAAAGAACTTCTGGATGTATCACCCTCCCTGATTTCATCTGTAGTGGCATGGTATTGGCATAAAAACAGACAGGTTAATCAATGCAATCTAATCAAAGACCCAGATATAAATCCACACACCTATGGAAACCTGATTTTTGATAAAGAAGCTAAGAATGTACAATAAAAAAAGGCATCTTCATCAAATGGCGCTAGTCAAACTGGTGGTTTGTATGTAGAAGAATGCAAACAGATCCACATCTATGATTCTGCACAAAACTCAAGCCCAAGTGGATCAAAGGCCTCAACATAAAACCAGATACATTGATCCCAATAATAGAGAAAGTGGGAATTAGCCCTGAACACATTAGCACAGGAGACAACATCCTGAACAGAATAACAACAGCTCAGGCACCAAGATCAATTAATAAATAGGACTCAATAAAATTGAAAAGCATCTGTAAGTCAAAAGACACTATCAATAGGACAAAACATGAGTCCACAGAATGGGAAAAGAATTTTAGGGCTAATATCCAAAATATATAGAGAACTCAGGAAACTAGGCATCAAAAAACCAAATAATCCAAAACTTTTGCTGGCCACTAGGCAAGCTTGAATTGTACAGCTTGCAGATGTGACGCTCACCACACAACACTGCCCTCTTTGGGCCAGATTAGAAGTCAAATTCAATATATACCAGTCTTGAGGAATGTGCCAAATAAAGGCAATAAAGAGCCTTGGAATTGTTTGATCAGGCCTCATTATGTATTTCATGTAGATAGTGAACTCATAGCATGGGACCTGCTTCAGCCTCTCAAATACAGTGATTATAGCTGGGTGCACCACCATGTAGAGTTTAGAGGTTTGGACTTGGAAAAAAATGTGCCAATGTAAAACCTGGGAAAAATTGTAAAAAATAAAATAAAATAAAATATTTTTTCATATGTAAAAGTATTTTCAGTATGAGGGCTGGCATTCAAATCCACTGCACACATATCAGGCAGATATGGCAGCCTGCTTGAAATCCCTGGGTTTGTGTGTGTGTGTGTGTGTGTGAGAGAGAGAGAGAGAGAGAGAGAAAGAGAGAGAGAGAGAGAGAGAGAGAGAGAAGAGACAGAGAGAGAGACACACACACACAGAGAGAGAGACAGAGCTCAGAGCAAACTGGCTAAAGTGCCAGAGTTGGTAAGTTCTGGGTACAGATAAGAGACTCTGCCTCAATATGTAAGGTAGAGACCAACTAAACGAGACCCTGGAAATGTGTCTCTGGCCCCAACATATATATGCACACCTAATACATCCCCATGCTTGTGAATACACACACACACACACACACACACACACACCTTTTTTCAATTAAAATAATAATCTGGCCAACTTTGTCTTCTCTGAGACTCTCATACAGGATGCATGGGAATGAACAAAATGGATATTGGCTGGTGTAGTCCCCAGCTCCATCTGGTAGTCACTAGATTAGCCTAAACATGTTGAGAAGGTGATTGAGGTCTAGATAAACCTTCTTGTTTTTATAATCCAGGATCATGAAGTGGTCACCAAAGGTTCTCAGGAAAAGGGGAAGCAGATGAACAACTTAAACCAAAGTTTTAGACTCCAACTCTTTCAACATGCTCGACTGAGAAACATAGACCTAGCTGTAAATAATATTCATGCTTATGACCTCATCATGAAAACATACATGAAGACAACAATGCTCTATGAATGTAGAGAGAAAATAGAATTTTTTCCTGGCAATAATAAAGATTGTCCAGAGAATAAAGAAGGTCTATTTGATGAAATTGGTGAGGAAGGACTCTTTTAGATGGATTTTTGATTGAGGTGGTTTGTTATTGTTGTTGTATCCTTTTCTGTATATAAAAATAAATATTTAAATCAACAAACCACAATTACATTACTTTTTTCACTCCATCTCCTCCCAAAGTCAAGTCCTCCTCTTCTTTAATCATTGCTTTTACATGAATGGAGAAATTCATTAACATGTAATTAAAACCACTGAGCTCCTTCAATGTTTCCTGCATGGTTATGTTTCTATGAATTACATGTAACTGACAATACATGGTCTTTATTTTTCTGGGTCTGGGTTATCATATTCTACTTAGTATTTTTTAGTTCTATCCATTTACCAGAAAATTTCATTTTCCTTTACAGTTGAATAATATTCCACTGTTTATATGTACCACATTTCCAAAATCCATATGTATGGAATTCTCAAAGTATAAGTGAGAAAATATTTTAAAAAGTAGAACTGTGGTACACTAATAGAATAGTACATTCTCTTACAGAGTCACTGTAGGAAACAGCAACATTCAAGACAGCAACAGCAAATTTGGTTGAGATTCAGATTCTTATATGGGATTCCTCCAGGCAGATCCCATGTACGTCTTCTAGAACTACTACTTGATCTTATCTCAGCAGGGACAAATCAGGAATCAAGTCATGCAAATGTAAAGGGTGTTCTGTGGAAATCCCAACCAAAACACACAGAGTACATGAAAATTAGGGGAGACTGCTGTGTCCTAACTGAGGACTTAATGAGCTTGCCCAAATCGAAGACCTTTATACTTTAAAAATATAAAACCAGGATAAGGGACAAGCTTTGCTTACATAACTATGAGGACCTTGGTAGGAATTCCTGGAATACAGGTCAGAAAGCCACACATGTAATCCCAGTGGTGGGGAGGTAGAGACAGAAAGATAGCAGGAGCTTTCTGGCCAGTCAGATCCAGTGAGAGACCCTGTCTCAAAAAGTGAGGTGGGTTGTGATTGAGAAAAGATCCAGCGGCAACTGGCCTGACCCCTTGATACTCCTGGAGACTGATCTACCAACCAAAGAATACACATGGAGGGACCCATGGTGCTAGTCACATATGTGGCAGAGGAGGGTCTTGTTAGCCATCAGGGGGAGGAGAGGCCCTTGGACCTGAGAGTGTTAGATACCCCAGTAGAGGAGAATGCCAAGGAGGGAAGATGAGAGTGGGTGGGTGGGTGGGAGAATATTCTCATAGTGGCAGGGGTATGGGGCAGGAAATGGGGAGGTTCCAAAGGGGAGATCTGGAAAGGGAGAAACATTTGAAATGTAAATAAAGTAGGAATAATAATAATAATAAAAAAATTTAAAAAAAGAGAAAGATCCACCTCTGCATAGGCCTGTGTGCTTGTACACACACACACACACACACACACACACACACACACACACTCACACACACATGCAATCCCATAATATATAAATTCTTATGGAAGTAACAGTTTACTCTGAAACACTTAATTTGCATGAGAGAATCTTACAATAGGGGTAACATGATCTTCATCTGTTCCATCCACATATAGGCCTATAGACTAACTGTGGAAGGATAGATAGCCTAGTCATTTCCTGAAACTAAAACCCAGCCAGCACTGTGGCCAATCCAATGCAAGGTCTTTGCTTATAAAGGGCCATAAAGGGAGGCATGCTTTTTTCCGAACTTTGTTCTATTTTAAATTTTAGTTTTAAACATGAGCAGATGAGTCTACTCAGAATGGGAGCTGCACATATACAGGCAGACATTAGGTGATGGAAATACATTCTGATAACTGCAGTACTCTTATTCCCACACACATTTATTGAATCATTTACCACATATCTTTAACAACTTGCTAAAAATACTTAGAGTACACAGATGACTCACAGCCAGAGACCAGAGGCCAGTTGCAGCCAGAAGCAACTCAGGTTGCAGTTTGAGATGACAAGGTGATGTTTACAGCATGTCTAAGTAAAATTAATCACACAGGTGTTTGAAACACACAGACTTATCAGTATTGATGTACTTATCCTATCTGTGGTCCTAACAAGTCAAACTCCAATTTTAGATAACAGTAGAGAAAGCATTAGGCTCAGAAATAAATAGTCTTGCTATTGATCTGATACCAGGGTTCATGCAAAAGTCTGGGTTCTGAGAATCCCCACAGTATAGACTTAACCAACTATCTGAATGTGATGATTAAAAAGATGAATGGAAGTAAAGGACAAAGAGGGCAGGTTTGGTCAACGAGGCCAAGTGTAGAACAGACAAAGGGCTTCACTGACAACAAGTTGGTTAACAGGATATTTGAGATTGTGTGAATGTGTTGCATGTATGTGTATGTGGGTGCCCACACTTTTGTGAATGAATGTAGGTTACAGGTCAACATTAAGTGGTTTCTGCTATTGCTCTTCACCTTAGTTTTTGAGGTAGGGTCTCTCACCAATGGGCTACACTGGCTAAAGAGTGAGCTCATGGAGCCTCCTGTCTTTTTTTCTGTGGGTGCTGGGGAAATGCTTCATGTCTATATCCTTGCATGGCCAGTTCTTTACTCAGTGCCTCATCTCCTTAGACCCTGGGCTTTGAGAATGTATGGAAAGAAATCAGAGGATGTGTTTAGGGTATCATGCTGTCTAGTTATTAATGTCACCTTGATACAAGCTAGGGTCATCTGAGAAGAAGGAATCTTTTATTTTTAATTTTATTTTCTTTTATAATTTGTTTATTTATTTTACACTCCAGATTTTATTTCTTTCCCATTCCACCCTATGACTTTTCCACATCCATACCTGCTCCTTGCCCCCGGTCTCCACGAGGATGTCCCCACCTCCTACCTTTTAGGCCATCCAACCTCTAAACTCCTTGGGGCCCCCAGTCTCTTGAGGTGCATCTTCTCTGACTGAATACACACCCATCAGTCCTCTGCTGTATAAGTGTTGGGGGCCTCTTATCAGCTGGTGTATGCTGCCTGGTTGGTGGTCCAGTGCTTGACAGATTTTGGGGGTTCAGGTTAATTGAGACTGCTGGTACTTCTACAGGGTTGCTCTCCTCCTCAGCTTCTTCCAGCTTTTCCCTAATTCAGCTACCCAGGTCAGAAGCTTCTGTCCATTGGTTGGGTACAAATATCTGCATCTGACTCTTTTAGCTGCTTGTTGGGTCTTTCATAGGGCAGTCAAGCTAGGTCCCTTTTGAGAGAGCTCCATAGCCTCAGTAGTAGTGTCAGGCCTTGGGGCTGACCCTTGAGCTGAATCCACTTTGGTCCTGTCTCTGGACCTTCTTTTCCTCAGGCTTCTTTCCATTTCCATCTCTGTAGTTCTTTCAGACAGGAGAGGGAACAACAGTGTCAACTGGCGAGACACCCCCCGCACCCTGGAGCTCAGGAAGACTGGACCACTAACCAAAGAACACACATGGAGGGGCCCATGGTGCTGGCTGCATATGTGGCACTGATGGCCTTATAGGCCATTAGCTGCAGGAGAGGCCCTTGGGCCTGAGGGTGTTAGATGCCCCAGTGTAGGTGAATGCTAGGGAGGGAAGATGGGAGTCCGTGGGTGGGTGGGGAGCACCCTCATAGAGGCAGGGGGATGGGGGATGGGATAGGGGTTTTCTGAAGAGGAGACCTGGAAAGGGGAAAACATTTGAAATGTAAATAAAGAAAATATCCAAAGGAAAAAAAAAATAACAGGACTTGGCTTTTTCAAACCCCTGCTCACATTCTTTTTGCCAACAGATGTATACAGAACTTTGTTTTGCATGTGTTTCTGTTTAAATGTATATTATATATATTTGTGTATTTATATATATTATATATTATGTATCATGTATAGTATAATACATATAGTATACATTTAAAAAGCCAAAAAATGTTCCCTCTCCCCACTATAGGGCATTTCATCTAAGGTTCCTCCCTTTTAGTGTTGACAGTCTCTCACCTCCCAGTTCTCTGGTACATTCTGGAGGTTCCCCCCAACCTCCTACCTCCCAAGGTTGCCTATTTCTATTCTTTCTTCTGACCCTCAGGGCTTCAGTCCTTTTCCCCCACCCAATACCAGGTCATGTTCCCCTCCACCCCGACCAGTCCAATTTCCCTCCCAGGTCCCTTCCCCTCCATGATTGCTTTCAATCTTATTAGAGAAAATTACTGTCATAGAATTGGCCTCTAGGCAAATCTGTAGTGCATTTTTGTAATTAATGATTGATGTGGGAGTCCCAGCTAACTGTGGGGAGTGTCACCTCTGGGAAAATGGTCCTGAGGTGTATAAGAGCGTGGGGTCCTGGATGGAGGAGTTGGAGAAGAGACTGAAAGAGTTGAGGGCTTTTGCAGCCCCAGGGAGGGAGCAATAGTGTCAACTGGCCAGACCCCCCGGAGCTCCCAGAGACTGTACCACCAACCAAAGAGTACACATGGAGGGACCCATGGTTCTGGCCACATACATGGCAAAGGAGAGCCTTGTTGGCCATCAGTGGGAGGAGAGGCCCTTGGGCCTGAGGGTGTTAGATGCCCCAGTATAGGGGAATGCAAGGGAGGGAAGACAGGAGTGGGTGGGTGGGGGAGCACCCTCATAGAGGAAAAGGGAGGGGGATGGGATAAGGGTTTTCTAAGGGGGAAACATTTGAAATGTATATAAAGTAACTATCCAAAAAAAAAAATATAAAAAGTCACATGGCAGCCAGAGCTTTATACTGATGTTACAAATACCTTTAAAAACTTACAAGGAAGTCAAGTCCTGGCCCTTGGAAGATGGGCTCAGTTTCCTGTAGGTTTGGTTCAGGGCAAACACATCATGGAGGTAGGAGCCTATAGGAGTTGATTTCCTGGCAACCAGTAAGCAAACAAAAAGGAAGGGCATAGGGACAAGGTATTCCTTGAAGGTACATACCTAGCAACTTATTTTCACTGATGTATTTTTGGCAACTTCCCAAGAATTCTATCACATTTTGACTCTATTAGAAGGTTATTTCATTGATGAAGTTAGAGCCCTCACTACTGAATTCAACAGTTGGGGAAAAAACACAGGAGTCTTCAACAAGGGAGTAGAGAGTGTGGGTCTACAACAATGACACTAACATTTACCAGGTTCACCTAATCTCATTTTTATTGGTGGTTAAATATAAAGCCAAGAGTGTGAGCCATGTTTTTGCCAGACCAAATGACAAACTCATTGCATTATATTTGTTTATGAACTTAAAGCTGGGTTGGGCCAGGTGAGTCACTTCTAACTACTTTGTGGTTGGTGACACCCATGCCTTATGATCCCTTGTGAACTCTCAGCTGGGAGCAGTTCCTGGACACAGAGCAGTCTTCCCCTTTCATATATGTATTTCACATTGTAAGGCAACAAAAGTAAGAAATGAGTTCCATGGATCCTGATCTTCAGTGTAATGAGGAGAGAAATGTAATAAAAACTGGAAATTTTTTTATTTTTATTTTTGGATATTTACTTTATATACATTTCAAATGTTTTCCCCTTTGGAAACCCCTTATTCCATTCCCCCACCTCCTGCTTCTATGAGTGTGCTTCCCCACCCACCCACCCACCCACTCCCTCCCTAGCATTCCCCTACACTGGGGCATCTAAAACCCTCAGGCCAAAGGGCCTCTCCTCCCCCTGATGGCCAACAAAGCTCTCCTCTGCCACATATGTGGCCAGCACCATGGGTCCCTCCATGTATATTCTTAGGTTGCTGGTCCTCCTGGAGCTCTGAGGGATCTGGCCAGTTGACATTGTTGCTCCCCTCACGGGACTGCAAACCTCCTCAGCTCCTTCAGTCTTTTTTCCAACTCCTCTATCTAGTATTCCACTCTCAGTCCAATGGTTGGCTTTGAGCATCCGCCTCTGTATTTATCAGGCTCTGCCTGAGCCTCTCTGGAGGCGGCTTACCAAGCTTCTGTCAGAAAGCACTTCCCAGAATCCACATGAATGTCCAGGTTTGGAGCTGTAGATGGGGTGTATCCCCAAGTGGGGCAGTCTCTGGATGGCCTTTCTTTGAGTCTCTGTTCCACACTTTGTCTCAATATTTCTCCCTATGAATATTTTGTTCACCCTTCTAAGAAGCACTGAAGCATCCACATTTTGGTCTTTCTTCTTCTTAGGCTTCATATGGTCTGTGAAGTGAATCTTGGGTATTCTGAACTTTTGGGCTAATATCCACTTATCAGTGAGTACATACCATGTTTATTCTTTTGCGACTGAGTTACCTCACTCAGGATGATATTTTCAAGTTTCACAAGCAAGTTTTCAAGTTGCCTGTGAATTTCATGAAGTCATTGTTTTAATAGCTGAGTAGTAGTCCATTGTGTAAATGTACCACAATTTCTGTATCGATTCCTCTGTTGAGGGACATCTGGGTTGTTTCAATATTCTGACTATTATAAATATGGCTGCTATGAACATAGTGGAACATGTGTCCTTATTACATCCTGGAATGTCTTCTGGGTATATGCCCAGGAGTGGTATAGCTGGGTCCTCAAGTAGTACTATGTCCAATTTTTCCAGGATCTGCCAAACTGATTTCCAGAGTGGTTGTACCAGCTTGCAATCCCAACAACAATGGAGGAGTGTTCCTCTTTCTCCACATCCTCTCCAGCATCTGCTGTCACCTGAGTTTTCGATCTTAGCCAGTTTGACTGGTGTGAGGTGGAATTTCAGGGTTGTTTTGATTTGCATTTCCCTGATGACTAAGGATGTTGAACATTTCTTTAGATGCTTCTCAGCCCTTCGAGTTTCCTCAGTTGAGAAGTCTCCTTTTAGCTCTTTTCCTCAGTTTTTAATAGGGTTATTTGTTTCTCTGGAGTCTAACTTCCTGAGTTATTTGTATCTATTGGATATTATCCCTCTATCAGATGTAGAATTGGTAAAGATCTTTTCCCAATCTGTTGATTGCCATTTTATCCTATTGACAGTGTCCTTTGTCCTACAGAAACTTTGTAATCTGTGGACTCAAAGCATCAGTGAAAATACAGAGTCTCAAAACAAACTTAGATTTTTCAAATCAATATAACATCTTTTATGAGATACAATATATTTTTGAACAATTTCAATTAATAAGCAAGGATTACTAGTCTTCCAAAATTAATGATGCTAAATCATAACTATGCTAAATAAGAAGCCACAGTGGTGGTGACTGGCCTTATTCTAAAAAAAAATGCACTAATGTAGCAGAAGGAAGAAAATGTCAGTAGAAGGGGCATTGAGCATGGAACACACACAAAATATGTGTCCATAGAATAAAGTTAGCTACTCAATTATGGCTGAATGTCATCTTTTTTTATATTCCATTCTCCTAGCTATGCTCCATGTGGAACACACTGCTCCTGAGAAGAGTTCTTCTCCCTCCTGTGTTTTCATCTTCCCAGAAGCTCAAGTCAGTTAAGCACTGAATAGTTAAGCACTGATTAATAGGTAGTGTAAGACCTTTAGGAATATATGGCCTACCCCAACCTTGTAAATTCAAAAGTGTAAGAATAAACCCCAGTGAAAAATGAGTGTTGGAAGGGTTTGCAGAGCTATGGTTTGTTGATCATGACATCTGTGCTGTTCATGGTGGAAAGATGGCCAATCAGATTCTTTGTCTCAGTAAACATGAACTTAGTGTTTTTGCAGTGGGTTGAATGTCAAGTACCTCCTCAATCTCATCTGTATGAGATTGATACCCAGGTGGTGGTGAATCTTGTGAAAGTTGTAGCCTCCTTAGAGGAAGTGGGTCACTGGGATGGAACCTTGAGGTTTGGTAGCCTGGCCACACTTCCTGGCCACTCTAATCAGTTCCTGTGACCATGCTGAGTCCCATGTGCTATCAAGTCTCCAAAAATAAATGAGTGATCAGCATGAACCACAAATTAAATTAAACCCTCCTTCCTTTAGGTTTCTGATTGTCATGTATCTTCTCACAGCAACAAGAAAATACCAAATACTTGGAAGTAGAGTGTGGAGGCAAAACCTCAGAACTCTGCTGTCTGGTGTGGTAGCTAAGTAGAGATGCAAACCTGCTTAGTTCTAATAAATCAACATTCCATTTACTTAAGAAAGGATTTAGGAGTTCCCATGACTAGGCTTCTACACTAGACAAATGTAATTGACTCTGTGTGTCAATAACAATTATGATGAAAAAGTACAGGATTAATGTATAATTATGTTGGAATGAGAAGGAAACGTGGGAGAAGTTGGAGGATGAGGGAAAGAAGGGAGTGACAAAGAAGAAGCAAAGATAGGGAGGTGAGAAGAAACGGGAAAAAGTGAAAAAAGAAAACAAAACACAGATATCTCTCTCTCCTTTATAATAGGACTATAGCTGCTCAGGATCTGGTGGAATTAAATAGACATCATTCTTCAACTATCACAGCAATGGTTTCCTCAAATGCCATCCATGATGGAAAAGTAAGTAGGGGAAAACTTGAAAGGAATGGGATATGTGTTTAGTACCAAGGCTTTCTCCACTCATTCCTTATCAACTAGACAGGAAATCAAAACTTCCTTGTAAACCAAAGGCTGGGTAGACTAGCACCCTGTGTTTCCAGGGACCATCACCACTGTGGGGCTGTTCTTGCTCACTGGATATCTAGATGTGAATCTCCAGGCATGGCTTCTGACTCAGAGGGTCTAGATGAGGATGAGATTTTTTCCTGTGGTACAAGATCCAGTGACCACTAATGACTTCCAGGCCTAATCATATGCTCTAACTACCCTTTAGGCTTTGAACACAGTAACAATACTGTGCTTCTAGGAATTTATTCTGGCTGTATATATAATATTCAAAAACATTATTCTGTAATTTACAGACTTGTTCATTTATGTGGAAAGACTCTTGAATATTTCCAGAACAAATATCTGTCTTTGTGGTTGCACATCAGTATATGTACTATCTTTCCTTACATTGATCAGACGCTCTGTCTCCAGAACTCTGGGAGTTTATCATCAGCTGAAGAAAATCTAATCTTTGCTGAAAGAAAAGTTTTCGGAAGGTGCAAAGTCAGTTGTATGAACTAAGACCACAGACCTTAATCCTTGAAGAAATGAGCCATTAGTAATGGTTGAAACATTGGGCTCTCCTGTTCAAACATTAAACCATAAACTCCCTTCTCAATATGCAACTCTAGGATAGGGCTGAGTGATACACCCATGACAACTTGGATCGTTATATGAGGATGATGTGTTTGTCAACCATGTAGATGGTCTAGGGTTGACATATAACCATAATGTTTTCCCAAAATCCTGCTAATTGATTTACATCCTCACAAATTGTATACAAGGGACTTTTTTGGCATGTGAATTTCTCATCTCATAAACATTTATTTCATGTCATGTCAGTCATAATATGTATCATTTATTTTAAAATATTTTCTCATTGGCTTATTTCATATCTTTATTTACAATGCTTCATTTTTTTCAAAATATAAAACTTTCCAATTTCTTAACCTTGTCTTTTAAAAAAAAATGTGGAACAAATGTACACTCACATTCGCATTAACACTGTCAATAAATAAATACCATTGTGTGACCAGCTATTACCTTTACTTTTTCTTGCATGCAGTTTACTTTCATTCATTTTACAGAAGTTCTAAAGAACCTCATAACATCTTTTGGAAACACCGTTATTTCAAGTGCTTTAAAAACTGGGGTAAAAAAAAACTGGGGTAAGTAATGGAAAGAGTACTAGAGGGGAAAAATAAATCACTATGAAAATACAAAATTTACCTGTAATAACTACATGTATTCTGACACCCAGAACAACAAAATCATCAGGATATCAACCAAGATGGATTCCTTCTGTGATATTTCTCAGGTTCCAGACCATTGGCTGGAAAAGGGCAAGTCAGTTTATGTTACCAAAGTATCAGTGATGTCAGTGTCACCTGCTGTCTTCTTTTATGTTTGATTAAGGTCTATTAGAATAAATCAAGCTTTACTTGAATGTTGCAATTAGTAGTGTTCAAGAAAGAGCTTTCAGGGGTGGAGAGATGGCTCAGTGTGTAATGTGCTTGCCTTGCAAATGTGAGGATCTATGTTCAGTTCCACAAATTCACAGTAAAAACCAAGTGAAGTGGCTCAACAATGGCAACATGAGAGATGGAAACAATTATTTCCTGGAAGCTTGATTGTGACATAGCCCATCCTACTTGGTGAAGTTCTAATCCAGTGAATACCTGTCTCAAACAAGGTGGAAATATGTCTAACTTAAGACCCATCTATACCACTCCTGGGAAAGATGTTCCACTCTTACACAAGATGCTTGCTCAGCTATGTTCATAGCAGCTTTTTTAATAATGGCCACAATCTGGAAACAAGATTGTTGCTCTCAACTGAAGGTTGTATAAAGAAAATGTGGTACATCTACACAATGAAATACTATTCAGCTATTAAAAACAAAGATGTCACGAATTTTGCAGCTAAATGGAATAAACTTGAAAATATCTTACTGAGTAAAGTAACCCAGTTCCAAAAGGACATGCATGGTATATACTCACCTATACGTGGATAGTAGGCATAAAATACAGGCGATCTATGCTATACTCCACAGACCCAAAGAAGCTAAACAAGAAGGAAGGCACAAACAAGGATGCTTTAATTTCACGTAGAATGGAGAATAAAATTGTCATTAGGGGCAGATGGAAGGAGGGAACTGGGTGGGAGAGGGGATGAGAGAGGGGAATGGGAGGGTTTAGGATCAGGTATGGGGAGGAAAAGGAACAGGAGAGATGGCCAATTGGCAATGAGAATGAAGGGAAATCTGCAACTGACAGGAGTGGGGAGGTGGGGAGTCATCTTCAGGATGAGACAGAAACATGGGATACAGGAGATGCCCAAGGGTCAATTGGGGTGACCTTAGAGCATTTGAGGTATGAGATCTGAAGAGTCCATCTCCTGTAGCCATGTAGCAAACTCAGTGGAGTAAAGGGATACCAAATTACCCACAAAACTGTTGACCCAAAATTTATTCTGTCTATAATAAAAGCAGAGATGGGGAATGGAGCAGAAGCTGAGGGAATGGCCAACTAATAACTGGCTCATCGTGAGACCCATCCTGTGGGAAAGCACCAATCTCTGACACCATTAATGATACTCTGTTATTCTTCTATCATGGCTTTCCTCTAAGAGGTTCCACCCAGCTTCTGACTCAGACAGATTCAGACACTCACAGCCGAACAGTAGATGGAGCTTGGGGACTCTTATGGAGGAATAAGAGGAAAGATTTTGGGTCCCAAAAATTACTGGAAATATTTAAAAAGAAGGAAATATTGTATTAACTAACCTAGAGTTTTGAACTCTCAGAGACTAAACTACCAGCCAAATAGCATACATGTGCTGGGCCTATGCCTCTCTACACATATGCAGCAGACCTGCAGCTTGGTCTTCATGTAGATTCTGAACAACCTGAGCTAAGGCTATCCCAAAAACTGTTGCCTGTATGTGGTCTATGTTTTTCTAGCAGTGCTGCTATGTCTAGCATCAGTTGGAGAGAAAGCACTTAGCTTTACAGAGACTTGATGTGGGAGGGTGAGGGGATACTCAGGGGCCCTCAACTATTCAGATGGAAGGAGAAGTGGAATGGAGGAAAGGACTGTGGGAGGGTGGCAGTGAGTGGGACGTAAAGTGAATAGGTAAAATAAATAAAAAAATAAAAAAGAGAGAAGGGATAATATACTTGAGGCAGCATACTACCGATCAAAGAAGAAACTAATGCAATGAAATAAAAAACATAGAGGAAATCAGTGAGAACTGCTTCTTTAAGAATATCTTCAGACTGGTAAATGTTAGCTGGAATTGTTCTAGAAATAGACTGAAGACTCAGATTACTACTGATAAAGTGAAGGTTTTAGGGTAATAATATTGCTGTTCAAAACACAAGGACATATTAGGCTTTCTATTAATAACTGGAAGATTAGAAAAATTGCTTCAATTACATCATTTATCAAGAATGTACAAATTCATAGAAATACACACAATATAGAAACTAATTGTATAATAGACCTGTGACAGATGAGAGAATTAATGATAGGAGGCAATCTACAAGAATAGCCTAAGACCAGAAGATTTCAGTGGTGAACTCTACCAACTATTCACAGATAATCCATACATATACCAGAAACCTTGCCCATACATTTCTAAAACCCAGAGAAGTGGAACATCTCCAAGATTTTCTTTAGGTTTACAGGGCTCTAATTCCATGATCAACAGATATCTCTCAGATATAGAAAACTGTAAATTAACATCTCTTGTAAATATGGTTGCAATAGGCTCACAAAGTAATAATACACCAAATCAAGCAACTACTAAATATAATAAATAATTTAAGAAGAATCATATTGCTGTATCTAAGTAAAATTTACTTCAAGGATGCTCTGCTCTGTAATAGAGTACACCAATACAAATGAAAATAAGAAATAATCATAGATGGTGAAACCAAAATACTCTATGACAAATCCAAATTTGCACAGTATGTTTCCACAAATCCAGCCCTACAAAGAATAATACATGGAAAACGCAAACTCAAGGAGGGAAACTACCCTAAAGAAAAAGCAAGAAAGTAATCTTTCAACAAACTCAAAAGAAGGTAGGCACACAAACATATAAACAACATCAAAAATAACAGGAAACAACAATCACCACTCTTTAATATCTCTTAACATCAATGTTCTCAACTTGCCAATAAAAAGACATAGACTGACAGACTGGATCCATAAACAGGACCCAGCATTTTGCTGCATCCAGGAAATGCAACTCCATGTTAAAGACAAACACTACCTCAGAGGAAAGGGCTGGAAAACAATTTTCCAAGCAAATGGCCCCAAGAAACAGGCTGGAGTAGCCATTCTAATATCAGATAAAATTGACTTTCAACCAAAAGTCATCAAAAAGGATGAAGAAGGACACTTCATACTCATCAAAGGAAAAATCTACCAAGAACTCTCAATTCTGAACATCTATGCCCCAAATGCAAGAGCTCCCACATTCATAAAAGAAACTCTACTGAAGCTCAAAGCACATATTGCACCTCACACAATAATAGTGGGAGACTTCAATACCCCACTATCAACAATGGACAGATTTTGGAAACATAAACTAAACAGAGACACAGTGAAACTAACAGATGTTATGAACCAAATGGATTTAGCTGATATCTATAGACCATTTCACCCTACATCAAAAGAATATACCTTTCTCTTAGCACCTCATGGTACCTTCTCCAAAATTGATCATATAATTGGTAACAAAACAAACCTCAACAGATATAAGAAGATTGAAATAATCTCATGCCTCCTATCAGATCACTACAGATTAAGGTTTGTCTTCAGTGGCAACAACAACAACAGAAAGCCCACATACACATGGAAGCTGAACAATGCTCTGCTCAATGATAACTTGGTCAAGGAAGAAATAAAGAAGGAAATTAAAGACTTCCTAGACTTTAATGAAAATGAAAGTACAAGTTATCCAAACCTGTGGGACACAATGAAAGCAGTGTTAAAAGGAAAACTCATAGCTCTGAATGCCTCCAAAAAGAAACTGGAGAGACCATACACTAACAGCCTAACATCACACTTGAAAGTTCTAGAACAAAAAGAAGCTAATACACCCAAGAGGAGAGGAAGGCAGGAAATAATCAAATTAACGGCTGAAATCAACCAAGTGGAAACTAAAAGATCTATACAGAGAATCAACAAAACCAGGAGCTGGTTCTTTGAGAAAATCAACAAGATAGATAAAACCTTAGCCAGACTAACCAAAGGGCACAGTGACACTATGCAAATTAATAAAATTATAGATGAAAATGGAGATATAACAACAGACTCTGAGGAAATTAAGAAAATTATCAGATCCTACTACAAAAGTCTATACGAAACAAAGTAGGAAAATATGGAGGAAATGGACAAGTTTCTAGACAGATACCAATTACCAAAATTAAATCAGGATCAGATAAACCATCTAAACAGTCCCATAATCTCTAACGAAATAGAAGCAGTCATTAAAATTCTCCCAACCAAAAAAATGCCCAGGACCAAATGGGTTCAGTGCAGAATTCTATAAGAACTTCAAAGACCTAATACCAATACTCTTCAAGCTATTCCATAAAATAGAAACTGAAGTATCACTACCAAATTCATTCTATGAGACCACAGTTACACTGATACCAAAGCCCCACAAAGACCCAACAATAAAAGAAAACTTCAGACTAATTTCCCTTATGAATATTGAAGCAAAAATACTCAATAAAATTTTTGCAACCTGAATCCAAGAACACATCACAACGATAATTCACCATGATCAAGTAGGCTTCATCCCAGGGATGCAGGGATGGTACAATACCCAGAAATCCATCAAGGTAATCCACTACATAAACAAAATCAAAGAAAAAAAATCACATGGTCATTTTGTAAGATGCTGAAAAAACATTTGACAAAGTTCAACATCCCTTCCTTCATGACAAAAGTCTTGGAAAGATCAGGAACTCAAGGAGCATACATAAACATAGTAAAAGCTATATACAGTAAACCAGTAGCCAACATCAAATTAAATGGAGAGAATCTCGAAGCAATCCCACTAAAATCAGGGACTAGGCAAGGCTGCCCTCTTCCTACCTATCTATTCAATATAGTACTTGAAGTTCTAGATAAAGCAGACAACAAAAGGAGATCAAAGGGATACAAATTGGAAAAGAAGAAATCAAAATATCACTATTTGCAGACGATATGATGGTATACTTAAGTGATCCCCAAAAATCCACCAGAGATCTGCTACAGCTGATTAACAACTTCATTAAAGTGGCCGGATACAAAATTAACTCAAGCAAGTCAGTAGCCTTCCTATACTTGAAAGATAAACAGGCTGAGAAAGAAATTAGGGAAATAACACCCTTCACAATTGTCACAAACAATCTAAAATATCTTGGTGTGACTCTAACCAAACTAGTGAAAGATCTGTATGACAAGAACTTCAAGTCTCTGAAGAATGAAAAGGAATAAGACCTCAGAAGATGGAAAGATCTGCCATGCTCATGGATCGGCAGGATTAATATAGTTAAAATGGCCATCCTGCCGAAAGCAATCTACAGATTCAATGCAATCCCCATCAAAATCTCAACTCAATTCTTCATAGACTTAGAAAGAGCAATTCTCAAATTCATATGGAATAACCAAAAACCCAGGATAGCAAAAACTATCCTCAACAATAAAAGGTCTTCTGGGGGAATCAGCCTCCCTGACCTCAAGCTGTACTACAGAGCAGTAGTGATAAAAACTGCATGGTATTGGTACAGTGACAGGCAGGTTGATCAATGAAATAGAATCGAAGACCCAGAAACGAATCCACACACATATGGTCACTTGATCTTCGACAAAGGAGCTAAAACCATACAGTGGAAAAAAGACAGCATCTTCAACAAATGGTGCTGGTTCAACTGGCGATCTACATGTACAAGATTGCGAATTGATCCATTCCTATCTCTCTGTACAAAACTCAAGTCTAAGTGGATCAAGGACCTCCACATAAAACCAGGTACACTGAATCTAATAGAAGAGAGAGTGGGGAAAATTCTCGAACACATGAGCACAGGGAAAATTCTTGAACAGAACACCAATGGCTTGTGCTCTAAGATCAAAAACAACAGATGGGACCTCATAAAATTGAGAAGCTTCTGTAAGGCAAGGACACTATAAATAGGACAAAATGGCAACCTACAGATAGGGAAAAGATCTTTACCAATCCTACATCTGATAGAGGGCTAATATCCAGTGGATACAGGGAACTCAAGAAGCTAGACTCCAGAGATCCAAATAACCCTATCAAAAAATGAGGAAGAGAGCTAGACAGAGAATTCTCAACTGAGGAAACGCGAATGGCTGAGAAGCACCTAAAGAAATGTTCAACATCCTTAGTCATCAGGGAAATGCTAATCAAAACAACCCTGAGATTTCACCTCTTACCAGTCAGAATGGCTAAGATCAAAAACTCAGGTGACAGCAGATGTTGGCGAGGATGTGGAGAAAGAGGAACACTCCTCCATTCCTGGTGGTAATGCAAGCTGATACAACCTCTCTGGAAATCAGTTTGGCGATCCCTCAGGAAAATGAACATAATACTATCTGAGGACACAGCTATTCCACTCCTGGGCATATACCCAGAATATGCTCCAACATGTAATAAAGACACATGTTCCACTATGTTCGTAGCAGTCATATTTATACTAGCCTGAAGCTGGAAACAACCCAGATGTCCCTCCACAGAGGAATGGATATAGAAAATGTGGTACGTTTACACAATGGAATACTACTGAGCTACTAAGAACAATGGCTTCATGAAATTCACAGACAAATTGATGGAACTTGAAAATATTGTCCGGAGCGAGGTAACGCAGTAACAAAAGAATGAACATGGTATGTTCTCACTGTTAAGTGGTTATTAGCCCAAAAGTTTGAAATACCCAAGAGTCACTTCACAGCAACCATAGGGCTGAGCATGAGTTCCCAGATGGAGGAGTTGGAGCAGGGACTGAAGGAGCTGAGGGAATTTGCATCCCCAGGGAGGCAGCAACAATGGTAACTGGCCTGACCTCCCGATACTCCTGGAGACTGATCCACCAACCAAGGAGCACACATGGAGGGACCCATGGTGCTGGCCACAAATGCGGCAGAGGAGGGTCTTGTTGTCCATAAGTAGGAGGAGAGGCCCTTGGGCCTGAAAGTGTTAGATCCCCCATTAGAGGAGAATGCCAAGGAGGGAAGACGAGTGTGGGAGGGTGGGAGAATACTCCCATAGTGGCAGTGTTAGGAGGGAGTAAAAAGGGAAGGTTCCAAAGGGGAGATCTGGAAAGGGGGAACCATTTGAAATGTAAAGAAAGTAGGAAAAATAAATAAATAAATATATAAATACATAAATACATAAATAAATAAATGGAATAAAGTACCTAGCACAGATAATAACTCTACACTTTCCATTGATGAAATGGAAATGTCTAAAAAAATCCAGAAATAAATGATCAACATCTTTAGTCACCATAGAAATACAAATCAAAACAACTTCATCTTTTTTAAAATGGCACTAATCTCCTTACTAACCATACTTTTTTGTGTCTCAACTTTATATATATCTTTCCTGACCAAGCTACAATCTATTAATCTATTGACTGTTGGCATTGTACTACTTTTCTAGTTGTCAATCTAGCCAGAAACAGTCAGCAGGAACCATGCCAGCAAGCTTTCCCTAATAATTAGTCTATTTGCAGCAAGTGGAGTTCTCAGGGCATGGATATAATGCAAACATGTTTGTTGTCCAGTTTGTCCAGTTGTTGGGGAACCCACTTGAAGACTGTACTGGCTGGTTTTGTTTCAACTTGACACAAACTGGAGTTATCACAGAGAGAGGAGCTTCAGTTGAGAAAATGCCTCCATGAGATCCAGCTGTAAGGCATTTTCTCAATTAGTGATCAAGGGAGGAGGGCCCCTTGTGGGTGGTGCCATCCCTGGGCTGGCAGTCTTGGGGTCTATAATAAAGCAGGCTGAGCAAGCCAGGAGAAGCAAGCCAGTAAGTAACATCCCTCCATGGCCTCAGCTCCTGCTCCTTGACCTGCTTGAGTTCCAGTCCTGACTTCCTTTCATAATGAACAGCAATTGCAAGTGTAAGCCGAATAAACTCTTTCTTCCCCAACTTGCACTTGGTCATGATGTTTGTGCAGGAATAGAAACCTTGACTAAGACAAATTGGTATCAGTGTAGTGGAGTATTCCTGTGACAACCTGACCATGTTTTGGGAATTACTGTGGAAGGACTTGGAACTTTGAACTAGAAGGGCCATTGGGATGTTAAGAGCTCTGTGAGGTGTTCTGTAGGAGCTTGGAAGATGATGTTGAGAACAGTGCAGAAGATGGAGGCCTGGCTTGAGAAATTTCAGAGGGAAGGTTAAAGACTCTTATCAGAGCCATTGCAAGTTTGATTTAAGATTTTGTGGTTTTTGTTAGCTGGGGCTGAAGAAATCAGCTGTGATTAACAAGATACCAGAACTACTAAAGTAAAACCATTGCGTTACTGGGACTATTGATGCTGGTTGGCTGGAGCTGGGAAATTGATGGTGATTGGGAAGAGATCAGCATCACTGAGGTGAAATCTTCTGAGAAGTGTTTTCTGAGAGCACAGAGGCTGCATTCCAGAGATAGTCAGGGTTGTACCTTGTGCTGTGGCTGGACATGCTAATGTGTAAGAGTCACCCAGGTGGTACTGGTTTTTAAAGCATGAAGGAGTCATGAAGAGCAGCTGAAGCCTGGGCACTGTGAGAGGCTACAGAAGGCTGTTGGTGAAGGTGCAGCCTCAGTTGCAATTGATAGCCCAGGAATGAAGGGGTCATGCAAAGGAGGTGAGGCTTGTCACCATGAAGAGAGCTTATGAGAGGCTGTTGGTAAAGCCTAGTTGCAGCGGAAGACAACAGTATTTTGGAGATGCCAGTACCATGAGCTGACCATGAAGAACAGCAGCAGCAGTGGAGTACAGGCATCTGGAGCCTAGAAGACAAAGTGTGTGCTACAAAGGGCAGAGCTGGGGAAGTGACTCAAGCCCTTGGAGGAATTCAGAAGATCATGAGTGGATCCCAGACATTGGAAGGTTGGATTTTAATTTTGCTTTTGATTGTGACTGTGCCCTGATATATTTTCCCTCCTGAAGGAAGAAGATATTTTATTGGAACACACAGTTATGAGACCTTTAATGGTAAAAAGATTTTGAATTCTAAGAGATTGGATATTTTTAAAGGAATTGAAATTTTAATATGTAAGAATTTGCAAAGACTGTGGGACTTTTAAAGTTATTTAGATCTTGGGGATGATTAAGAAAGTAAGGGTTGAGGCTTAATAATGATATATTTGTGTCAAGTTGGCAAGGGGTCAATTATACTGGCTGGTTTTGTGTCAACTTGACACAAACTGGAGTTATCACAGAGAAAGGAGTTTCAGTTGTGAAAATGTCTCCATGAGATCCAGCTGTAAGGCATTTCTCAATCGGAGATCAAGGGAGGAAGGCCCCTTGTGGATGGTACCATTTGTGGGTTGGTAGTCTTAGACTCTATAAGAAAGCCATCTGGGCAAGCCAGGAGAAGCAAGCAAGCCAGTAAGCAGCATTCCTTCATGGCCTCTGCATCAGCTCCTGCTCCTTGACCTTCTTGAGTTCCAGTCCTGACTTTCTTTCATGATGAACAGCAATTGGAAGTGTAAGCCGAATAAACCCTTTCCTCCTCAACTTGCATCTTGGTCATGATGTTTGTGCAGGAATAGAAACCCTGACTAAGACAAAGACCAAGCTGCACATCTGCTATATATGTGTGAGGGACTTAGGTCCAGCATCTG
Source organism: Rhynchomys soricoides (assembly GCA_019843965.1). NCBI lineage: Eukaryota > Metazoa > Chordata > Mammalia > Rodentia > Muridae > Rhynchomys > Rhynchomys soricoides. The sequence continues at coordinate 147,391 of JADRCH010000834.1, read as the reverse complement.
TATGCTCTTTGGTTGATGGTTCAGTCTCTGAGAGCCTCCAAGTATCCAAGTTAGTTGACTATGTTGCTATTCCTGTGGAGTTCCTATCCCCTCCAGGGCCATCAGTCCTTCTCCCAACTCTTCCATAAGACTCCCGAATCTCTGTCCAATATTTGGCTGTAGGTCTCTGCATTTGTTTCAGTCAGCTTCTGGGTGAAGCCTCTCAGAGGATAGTTAATACTAAGCTCCTGTTTAATTAATAGTGTCAGAGATTGGTGCTTGCCCATGGAATGGATCTCAATTGGCCCAGTTATTGCTTGGCCATGACCTCAATCTCTACTCTATCTTTGTCCCTGCATTTCTTGTAGAAAGGATAAATTTTGAGTCAAAAGTTGTATGATGTCCTTATCTCATTCACTGGGGGTCCTGCCTGGGTACAAGAGATGAAGGCCAACTTTCTTAAAGAATTCTTCTAAGGACTAGAAACATAAAACAGCAGTGAAAGTCAGACTATGCCCTGCATAAGCTTATGACCTAGTAACAAAAACACATATAGAAACAAATAATGTTCTTGACAAGAGAAAAATAGAATTGTTTCCTAGACATAATAAAGGCTTTCCAGAGGATTAATTACTTCTATCTTTTCATGAAGTTAGTGAAGAAGTATTCTACTGGATGGAATCTTAAATAATGGATTTGAAGAACGACTAAGAAACACATGTAAATAAAATAAATCTTAAAAGTATAAAGGTAGAGAATGAACAAAGAAAGATACTTGATTATAACTCTCGGCCTCCACATGTAGTCACATACATGTTCATTTACAGCTACACACACATATTCTCTGTCTCTGTCTCTGTCTCTCTGCCTCTGTCTCTCTCCATCTCTCTGTTTCTGTCTCTGTATCTCTCTCACATACACACACACCCATACACACACAAAAATACACATGCAATAGACATACAAATATACACATAACAAAATATAAAACCTTTCTGGAAGTAACACATTGTACTCTGAAAAACTTTATTTGGTTAATTATCCCTCTTGTAATGAGGTGTAATGATATTGTCCTGTTCTACTCACCTGGAGGCCTCCAGTCTATCTGGGTGAAGGAGTATAGTCATTTCTTGAGACCAAAGCCCAGCCAGGGCTATGGTCAGTTCAGAGCAAAAGGTCTTATTCTAGCAAGGGTCATATAAGGATGCATGATTTCTGTGAAGTTTGTTCTATAAGGTAATATCTTAAGCACAAAAAGATGTGAACACAAACAACTGAGCTGTGGGCATGGATGAAGACACGAGGGGAGGTTTATCCTGATGACCTCTGTGCTCTTGTGTGCATGCACTGTCTGGATTTGATGGCTGTCTGTGAATACACGGAGTAAACAGATGACTCATAGACTGACAGAGAACACAGCCCAGTAACGGCCAGATTTTATTTTGCAAGTAGAGATAAGGTGATAATATTTAGAGCTAAAGCTAACCACACAACAACATAAAATCTTTATCAATATTGATGTACTTATCTTTCTGTTTCCCTAAAAAGTTAAAGTGCACTTTTAGATATTAGTAAAGGAAGCATTTTAGGTCATAAATGATTCCAATCATGCTGTTAATGTTACAAGGTTATGAGCCTTCATTAGGATAAAGGGGAACCCAACTCAAGTCTTCTGCAAGAACAGCCAGTGTTTCTAAGTACTAGTGTAAGTCATCTCACTTTCACTGCTTGGTTGACCTGTTCTTTTTAACCTAAGAACAAGTGTCTTGATTATTCCCAAAGGAATCTGACACATAATTACCTTTTAGGAATGAGGAATTTTAGGGAAAAGGGCCTTGAGACCGTGATCAGATCTTAAGATGTAAGAGCATTAGAGAGGAAAGCATATTAAAAACACAATTCCATAATCTTATAGGGAAAGGGAAACCTTCATGTACAATGTGAATAGGAACTTCATTAAGATGTACATTGCATGCATACATGGAAATCTCAGAGTTAGTACAGGCGTTATATATATTTATTACTTTTATTTATTTATATTTTTATTTTACAATCCAGTTCTTGCCCCTCCAAGTTCCTCATCCCAATCCTCCTCCCATTGTCTCTAAGGGGATATTCCCCCCTACAAGACCTCCCCACTCCTTGGGGACTCAAGTCTCTTGTGGGTTAGGTGCATCTTCTTCCACTGAGGCTAGACCAGGTACTACTCTGCTATATGTGTGTTGATGGCCTCAGAACAGCTTGTGTATGCTGCCTGGTTAGTGGCTCATTGAGAGTTCTCAGGGTTCTAGGTTAGTTGAGACTGTTGGTCTTCTTATGGGGTCACTCTCCTCCCCAACCTCGTCCAGCCTTTTCATAATTTAACCACAGGAGTCTCTGACTCTAGGCCAAGGCCTGGGTGTAAGTATCTGCATCTGTGTCAGTCAGTTACTGGTTGGGCCTCTCAGAGGACAGCCATGCTAGGCTCCTATCTGTAAGTACACTGTAGCATCAGTAACAGTGTCAGGCCTTGGAGTCTCTCCTTGAGATGGACTCCAATTTGGGCCGGTTGCTGGACCACCTTTCCCTCAGTCTCTTCTCCATTTTTGTTCTTTAAGTTCTTTTAGATAGGAACAATTCAAGGTCAGAGGTTTTGACTGTGGGATGACAACCCGATTCTTCCACTTGATGACTTGTATTTCTACTGGAGGTAGGTTTTATTAGTCCCCCCCCCAATTGTTGGGCATTTCATCTAATATCCCTCTCTTTGAGTTCTGAGAGTCTCTCACTTTCTAGGTTTCTGATACTTTCTAGAGGATCCCCCCACCTCCCATCCCTGATGTTGCATATTTCCATTCATTCTGCTGGCCCTCAGGGCTTCTTTCCTGTCTCTCCCCATACTTGATCATATTCCCCCTTTGCCCTCCCTATCTCATTGTCCACCCAGGTCTCTCCCTCCCTCTGCCTCCTGTGATTTTTTTCTTCTTTCTCTCTAGTGGAATTGAAAGGTCCTCACTTGGACCCTTCTGTTTGTTAACCTTCTTGAGTTCTGTGGATTGTATCCTATGTATTCTGTAATTTTTTTTGTTTAATATCCACTTATTATTGAGTACATACCATGCATGCCATTTTGGGTCTGAGTTACCTCACTCAGGATGATATTTTCTAGTTACATTCATTTGCCTGCAAAACTGATGATGTTGTCCTTCTTAATAGCTGAGTAACATTCCATTGTGTATATGAACCACCTTTTCTGTATCCATTGTTCCATTGTGGGACATCTGGGTTTCCAGCTTCTGGCTCTCACAGATAAGGTCACTATGAACACATTGGAGCACATGCCCCTGTGGGATGGAGGAGCATCTTTTGGGTATATGCCCAAGAGTAGTATAGCTGGGTCTTCAGGTATATATCTTTCCAATTTTCTGAGGAAACTCAAGCTTGATTTCCAGAGTGGTTTTTCCAGTTTGCAATACCACCAGCAATGGAGGAGGGCTTCTCTTTCTCCAGTTCCTCAAAAACACATGCTGTCTCCCTTTCCATTTCTAATTTTGTTAGTTTGGATACTGTCTCTGTGCTCTTTAGTTAGTTTGGCAAAGGATTTGTCTACCTAGTTGATTTTCTCAATGAACCAGCTCTTGTTTTTGTTGATTCTTTTAGACAGTGGGAATATCCTTCTATGATATTGTTAAAAACTATTTTCTGTGTTTTTGACTTGTCTATCTTCTCTTTTCTATATCCCTATTATTCTTATATTTGTTTTATTCATGTTGTCTCATATTTCTGCAGTATTTTATTATGGAATTTTAAAGATTTAACATTTGCTTTGACTGAACTATCCATTTCTTGTATTGTTTTCAATGACTGAAATAGTCTCCTCCATGTCTTTAAAATTTCCAATTTTCTTTAGTTTTTTGATTCTATTTCTTTGTTAAATTTTATTCTCATTTACTTTGAATGGTTTTCTTTATTTCATACAACTGTTTACTCATATTTTTATGATCTTTATTAAGGCATTTATTCAAATCCTCTTCAAGAAATTTGAACATACTCATAATTTCTATTTTCAAATCCTTGTGTTGTGCTTCAGGTAAATTGTTTTTCCTAGGGCCTGACATATAAGGTTACATCTAGAGTAAACATAATGTCTTGGTTGTTTGATTTTGTGTTTTTGTATTGGGATCTATGGTATCTTGATTTATGATGTTTGTAGTCTTTCTTGGTGTAGATATATGGACTCAAATTTTTTGAGTGGAGATTCTGTTCTGTGATTGCTGTTGCCCATTCTGGGTTCTAGCCAAATGTAGCACCTGTTGGGTCCCTGAGTCTTAGTTAAGTGTAGTGACTGTGGGGTCCCTGGTAGAGAGCTGTACTGGAGGCTAGTGGGGAAGTCAAAGAAGGATAGATACAGCCTAGAAGAAACTTCAAAGAGGAGCTTCCAGAAAGAACTAGGGAGACTCGGGCATTTGCACAGTAACAAGAGACCTAAACTCAAGGGGATGGAAGTGATCTGGGAAGAGGGTCCCTAGTAAGCAAGGTGCAGCAGGAATAAATGTGAATTGAGAGTCCATATCATGAAGGGGGTTGAAAACCAGTGGTGTACCACATGATATGACTGTAGTCATTTATTTGCCTATTGGCTTCCCTTACTGTTATCTAAGATTGAACTTTGGCTTTTTAGAGAAACTGAAAAAGATAAGTAAATAATCATGACATGGTTAATTTTAGCTCAAGTACTATAATGATCACCTTATCTCTATCTTCAGCCAAAGTAGAATCTGAATGTTATTAGGCTCTGTACTCTGTCTGTCTGTGAGTTATCTGCTTAGTCCATGTATTTATAACAGATGTTGAAAGCTTAAAGTGAATGATATGATAAATGTGTGAGTAAACAAGAATGCTGAGGTCACTGGGTGTACTGCAGGTACAGAGTATTTTCTAACACATCTGCAGCCCAATTCTCAGTGTGTGCATTTCTTCACATTTAAAGGTATTAGCTTACAGAACAATTTTCACATAAAAATTTGCTGCTTTTTATGACTCTTTCTAAGCTAAGACTTTTTTGCATTTGGTTGGCTATGGTAATGGCTGGGTTTTAGTCTCAAGAAAAAGGATAGCTATTCCACCCAGTTGGATTAAAGGCTTGTAACAGAGATCCAGACCTTATCACAATTGATACCATGATGGAAATATCATTCAGGCTGTAATATTCAGCATGCAGATAGCACCATCAGTCAAAAAGAAACCAAAGTCCTAATCCATCAAAGGCCATAGTTATGGGAAAGTCTTAATATATACTGACCTAACTTTTAGCCTTTATAGCATGATTTTGTGCTTAAAATCTCACCCTGAGAAAGGTTCAGGGCTGGACTAGAATGCCAAGCACCCTGTGTATAGCCAGTTAATAAAGACTTTCTATTGGCTTAAATCTATGCCCATCTCCACTGCTTTGTGACTCCATTCACCAATCCACATAACCTCTCTCTTCCAGAAACCCACAGCTGCCACTCTAGGCTGGGGCTAATATAGGGAATGGAATTAGGGGAAATTTATTAGGGGAAAGGACCTTGAGATCTTTGCTGCAGATAGGAAAGGAAAATTCAGACAACCAAACAAGACAGGTAACATGAATTGCTGATCATTTTACATGGAAACAGCCCTGAAACTGGCTGAGACACACAAATGTGTCTAGCCAAAACTTCAGCTATGCATATCCAACAAATCTTTTTGGTTACAGAATCCTTCATATGGCATGACTGAAGATTTATTACAATTCGTTTTGATCAAACTAACTCATAAAAAGACTTTCACCTCCTCAAACAAGGAGCAAAAATTTATTCTTAACTGATCTGTGAACTTTGCATAATCAATGCAAATATCTTTATAGAACTAAAAATTGGTTGCAAAATTCATATATTACAGAATGATACTCCAAGATGCAGCACTGACATGCTTCACCCTTGGGGATGCTGCAATGACCTTCCACTCTAGTTCCGTCCTTCACCTGATGCTGTTTCCAGAGACTTGCTTCCAAAACAGCTTCAGGAACTGCTGCAATGACCTTTGTACATCAAGCCTTTCAGATAGTTCCAGTCAGGACTTCAATTAAACTCTGTTCTGAACTTTCTCAGCATACAGAGACTGGACAACAAATTCTACAACTAGCTTTCTTAAGTCTAACCATTTTTTTTATTTTCTTGCTCCTCCCTACCGCTTAAAAATAAAAAGCAACATTTACTCCACTTAAGCAGGAAGCATTCAAGGAATTTCATTGCCCTAGTCCCTTAAGTTTGAGTGTCTGGTTTTGGTTATTTTATGAATTCTAGATATGCTGTTATTTTAAGGGATAATTTGGGAGTAATTATAATTTTGGAACGTGAGGAAAGTAAATAGAAAGCTTAGACTCAGGGATTACTATCTTTCCTTTTTTTCTCTCCTTTAATTTTTAGGTAAAGGTAAGGGGGTTAAAAGGAAAAAAGGTGACATAGTGATATTATAAAAAGTTAGGTATATGGGGATAGATTATTAAATTTACTCTTAAAGCATTTTATGCCATATCTAACATTGGTAGAAATGTTTATATTTTGATGCATAATTGAATTTATAATTTCTTACATTGGTATAGAATTTATATATTGATACAGGTTTAAGGTTTTCACTGGTATAAATCTTTGTATATTGATACAAAATTTAAAATTGATTTTGTTACTATTAGATAGGCATTGTGCTTATGCAATTCATTTAAGAATACAAGACTTAGATGGAGGAGTTGGAGAATGGATTGAAGGAGCTAAGGGAGTTTGTAGCCCTATGGGGAGGGAGCAACAGTGTCAACTGGCCAGGATCTCCCGGTGCTCCCAGAGACTGGACCACCAACCAAAGAATGCATATGGAGGACCCATGGTGCTGGCCACATATGTGGCAGAGGAGGGCCTTGTTGGCCATCAGTGGGAGGAGAAGTCCTTGGGTGTGAGAGTGTTAGATGCCCCAGTATAGGGGAATGCCAGGGAGGGAACACTGGAGTGGGTGGGTGGGTGTGGGAATACCCTCATAGAGGCAGGCGGAGAGGGAATGGGAAAGGGGGTTTCCAAAGAGGAGACCTGGAAAGGGGAAAACATTTGAAATGTAAATAAAGTATCAAAAAAAAAAAAAAGAAAAAGAAAAAGAAAAAGAAAGAAATACAAGGCTTAGATGCAGTCCTTTAAATAGTTTTACCTGTTTAAGATATTAAGTACTGCAAGCTAACAGTGAAATTCATGGTCCTATTAGATTCTAATTTAATTAATTACAATAAAGTGTTTTCAATATTATTAAAATAGGCAGTAGGTGAGAATGATCAATGTTTGACAATTCAGTTATGCTATATATAGATAGATGGTCTTTAAAGGTGCCAAAGACTCACAGAATATGCCATTTAATGTTATTTCAATTATTAAAAGATCTTTTGACTATGAGACATGTGTGCTCGTGACAGTACCACCGTTCCACTCCAAAAAGTATCATTATCTCAAGGTAGATTTGCTTCAATTTTGTGAAGCTAGCTACTGGGAAAGAAGTGCCCTAATTTCAACTTCAGGCAAAAAATAAATGCAGGATAGTTGACTGCTAAACTCTGCCAAGACAGGGTAAGCTAATTCTCCATAATCCCTGCTTCAGTCTGTCGGGTGTTCTGGGCCAGAAGGTTGAAGAGAGATGCTCCAACATTATAAAGACTATTGGGGACTGTCCAGGCAGTCAGCTGTCTCTGGCAAATGTTTACGTTTTGGAAGCAGTGTCTTTGTGCTTGATGCATATTCAGGTAATATTTAATACCTTCTCAAATCTCTCACAGGTTGAAGACTAGTTATAGTCTCACCATTGGACTTAAGTTGTTTAGCATTAAAGATGTTCTAGATTTGAAAGAATGGTTTTCAGATGATAATACAATTTGAAATTAAACATGATTGAGGCATAGAATTGTAAACTCTTTTAAGTTAGGATTGATGATAGAATTCTTTGTCTAAATTGCCAAATATGGTAGACTAGGCATTATAAGTGTACATTGTATCTTATAATTTGCATAATTATTATAACTGTATATAATTTATATTTGAGAAAAAAGTTTTTTTTAAAAAAAAAATGGACAAAAGAGAGAAATGTAGTGGGTTGGCCTGGTGCTGCTTGTATTCTAATGCCAATCTGAAGCCTCCAAGGCTGTTTGCCCAAAGATAAGAGGGTCTGTGTGTAGTACAGCTGGAGGTCAGGGGTGTGAATTGGCCAGAAGTTTTTGTTTTTGTTTTGTTTTTATTGTTGAGAGTTGTTTTGGCTATCCTGGTTTTTTGTTTTTCCATATGAAGGTGAGAATTGCTCTTTCCATTTCTTTGAAGAATGGTATTGGAATTTTGATGGGGATTTCACTGATCTGTGGGTTGCTTTTGGTATGATGCCCATTTTCACTATATTAATCCTACCAATCCATGAGTATGGGAGTTCTTTCCGTTTTCTGAGGTCTTCGATTACTTTCTTCAGGGACTTGAAGTTGTCATACAGATCTCACACAGATCTGATCAGGGTTATACCAACATATTTTGTTATTTGTGGCTATTTTGAAGGTGTTGTTTCCTAATTTCTTTATGAACCCATTTGTCATTTCTACAAAGGAAGGTTACTAATGATTTTTGAATTAGTTTTATATCCAGCCACTTTGTTGAAGTTGTTTATCAGGTGGAGTTTTCTGGTAGAACTTTTGGGGTTGCTTATGTATACTATCATATCATCCATAAATAGTGACACATTGATTTCTTCCTTTCCAATTTGTATCCCTTGATCTACTTTTGTTGTCTTATTGCTCTAGTTAGAACATCAAGTATTATATTAAATAACACAGAGAGAGTGGGCAGCCTTGTCTTGTCCTTGATTTCAGTGAGAGTGTTTCAATTTTCTCTCCATTTAATTTGATGTTGTCTGTTGGTTTGCTATATATTGTTGAATTCTTGCTCTCTCCAAGATTTTTAACATGAAGGGGTTTTGGATCTTGCAAAAGGCTTTTTCAGAACCTAATAAGATGATCATGTGACTTTTTTCTTTGAGTTTGTTTATATAGTGGATTACACTGATAGATTTTTTTGTATATTGAACCTTCCCCGCATCTCTGGGATGAAGCCTACTTGATCGTGGAGAATAATGTTTTTGATATGTTCTGCATCCAGTTTGTGAAACTTTTAGTGAACTTTTTGTATCATTCTTTTAAATACTTTATTTACATTTCAAATGTTTTCCCTTTTCCAGGTCTCCCTTTAGGAAACTCCCTATCCCAACCCTCTCCCCCTTTCTCAATGAGGGTATTCCACCACCCACCCACCCACTCCCATCTTCCCTCCCTGGCATTTTCCTATACTAGGGCATCTAACACTCTCAGACCCAAGGGTTTCTCCTCTCACTGAGGGTCAACAAGGCTCTACTTAGCCACATAAGAGGCCAGTACCATGGGCCCACTCCATATGCATTCTTGGGTTGGTGGTTCAGTCTCTGGGAGCACTGGTGAGTATGACCAGTTGACACTGTTGCTCTCTCCCCATGGAGCTGAAAATTGCCTCAGTTCCTTCAGTCCCTTCTCCAACTTCTCCAGCTGGGACTCCACAATCAGTCCAACAGTTGCTGTGAATTGAATCATGGGTATTCCAAACTTTGGGCTAATATCCACTTATCAGCGAGTGCATACCATGTTCCTTCTTTAGTGACTGAGTTACCTCACTCAGGATGATATCTTCAAGTTCCATCCATTTGCCTGCAAATTTCATGAAGTCATTGTTTTTAATAGCTGAGTAGTATTCCACTGTGTAAATATACCACATTTTCAGTATCCATTCCTCTGTTGAGGAATATCTGGGTTGTTTCAAGCTTCTGACTATTATAAATATGGCTGCTATGAACATAATGGAGTATGTGTCCTTATTAGATTTTGGAGCATCTTCTAGATATATGCCCAGGAGTGGTATAGCTGGGTCCTCAGGAAGTATTATGTCAAATTTACTGAGGGTCTGCCAAACTGATTTCTGGAGTGATTGTACCAGCTTGCAATCCCACCAGCAATGGAGGAGTGTTCCTCTTTCTCTCCATCCTTGCCAGCATCTGCTGTCACCTGAGTTTTTGATCTTAGCCATTCTGACTGATGTGAGGTGGAATCTCAGGGTTGTTTGGATTTGCATTTCCCTGATAAGTAAGGATGTTGAACATTTCTTTAGGTGCTTCTCAGCCATTTGAGTTTCCTCAGTTGACAATTCTCTGTTTAGCACTGTTCCCCATTTTTTGATAGTGTTATTTGGATCTCTGGAGTCTAGCTTCTTGAGTTCCTTGTATCCACTGGATATTAGCCCTCTATCGGATGTAGGATTGGTAAAGATCTTTTCACAATCTGCTGGTTGCCGTTTTGTCCTGTTGACAGTGTCCTTTGCCTTACAGAAGCTTTGCAATTTTATGAGGTCTCATTTGTCAATTCTTGATCCTAGATCATTAGCCATTGGTGTTCTGTTCAGGAACATTTCCCCTGTGCCCATGCTTTTGAAACTTTTTCCCACTTTCTCTTCGATTAGATTCAGTGTACCTGGTTTTATGTGGAGGTCCTTGATCTACTTGGACTTGAGGTTTGAACAGGAAGATAGGAATAGATCAATTTGCATTCTTCTACATGTTGACTGCCAGTTGAGCTAGCACCATTTGTTGAAAATGCTGTCATGTTTCCATTGGATGGTTTTAGCCTCTTTGTCAAAGATCAAGTGACCATATGTGTGTGAGTTCATTTCTGAGTCTCCAATTCTATTCCAATGATCTACCTGCCTGTCACAGTACCAATACCATGCAGTTTTTATCACTACTTCTCTGTAGTAGAGCTTGAGGTTAGGTGTGCTGATTCCCCCAGAATTTCTTTTATTGTTGAAATATTTTTTGCTATCCTGGGTTTTTTGTTATTCCCTATGAATTTGAGAATTATTCTTTCTAAGTCTATGAAGAATTGAGTTGGAATTCTTATGGGGATTGCAATGATTCTGTAGATTGCTTTCAGCAAGATGGCCATTTTTACTGTATTATTCCTGCCAATCCATGAGCATGGGAGGTTCTTTTCTTTTCTGAGTTCTTCTTGGATTTCTTTCTTCAGAGGGTTTGAAGTTCTTGTCATAAAGATCTTTTACTTGCTTGGTTAGAATCACATCAAGATATTTTATATTGTTTGTGACTATTATGAAGGGTGTCATTTCCCTTATTTTTTATCAGCCTGTTTATCTTTCAAGTATAGGAAGGCTACTAATTTGTTTGAGTTAATTTTATATCTGACCACTTTGATGATGTTATTTATCAGCTGTGGCAGTTCTCTGGTGGAGTTTTTTTGGGTCACTTAAGTATACAGTCATATCATCTTCAAATAGTGATATTTTGATTTCTTCCTTTCCAGTTCGCATCCCTTTGACCTCCTTCTGTTGTCTAATTGCTGTAGCTAGACCTTCAAGTACTATGTAGAATAGATAGGGAGAGAGTGGACAGACTTTTCTAGCCCCTGATTTTCATGGGAATGCTTCAAGTTTCTCCCCACTTAGTTTGATGTTGGCTACTGGTTTGCTGTATATTGCTTTTACTATGTGCAGGTATGGGCCTTGAATTCCTGATCATTCCAAGACTTTTATCATGAAGGGATGTTGAATTTTGTCAAATGTTTTTCACTATCTAATAAAATGACCATTTTTTTTCTTTGAGTTTGTTCATGTAGTGGACTACATTGATGGATTTCTGGGTATTGAACCATCCCTGCATCCCTGGGATGAAGCCTACTTGATCATGATGAATGATCGTTTTGATGTGTTCTCAGATTCGGTTTGCGAGAATTTTATTGAGTATTTTTGCATCAATATTCATAAGGGAAATTGGTCTGAAGTTTTCTTTCTTTGTTGGGTCTTTGTGAGATTTTGGTATCAGTGTAAATGTGGCCTTATAGAATGAATTACATATTGTTCCTTCTGCTTCTATTTTGTGGAATAGTTTGAAGAGTATTGGTATTAGATCTTCTTTGAAGGTCCAATAGAATTCTGCATTGAACCTATCTGGTCCTGGGCTTTTTTTGGTTGGGAGACTTTTAATGACTGCTTCTATTTCTTTAGGGGTTATGGGACTGTTTTGATGGTTTTTGTGGTCCTGACTCAACTTTGGTATTTGACATCTGTCTAGAAACTTGTCCATTTCATCCAGATTTCCCAAATTTGTTGCATATAGGTTTTTGTAGTAGGATCTGATGATTCTTTTTAATTTTCTCAGTTTCTGTTGGTGTCTCCCTTTTCATTTTTGATTTTGTTAATTTGAATACTTTCTCTCGGCCCTCTGGTTAGTCTGGCTAAGGGTTTATCTATCTTGTTGATTTTCTCAAAGAAACAGCTCCTGGTTTTGTTGATTCTTTGTATAGATCTTTTTCTTTCTACTTGGTTGATTTCAGCCCTGCATTTGATTATTTCTTGACTTCTACTGCTCTTAAGTGTATTAGCTTCTTTTTGCTCTAGAACTTTCAAGTGTGATGTTAAGCTGCTAGTGTATTCTCTCTTCTCTTTTTGGAGGCACCCATAGCTATGAGTTTTCTTATTAACACTGCTTTCATTGTGTCCCATAAGTTTGGGTATGTTGTACTTTCATTTTCATCATCATTTAACTTCTTTCTTTATTTCTTCCTTGACTAAGTTATCATTGAGTAGAGCATTGTTCAGCTTCCATGTGTATGTGGGCTTTCTGTTGTTGTTGTTGCCATTGAACACCAGCCTTATTCCGTAGTGATCTGATAGGGGGCATGGGATTATTTCAATCTTCTTATATCTGTTGAGGTTTGTTTGTGAACAATTATATGATCAATTTTGGAGAAAGTACCATGAGGTGCTGAAAAGAAGGTATATTCTCTTGATTTAGGATGAAATGTTCTATAGATATCTGCTAATCCTTTTGGTCCATAACTTCTGTTACTTTCACTGTGTCTCTGTTTAGTTTGTGTTTCCAAGATCTGTCTATTGATAAGAGTGGGGTGTTGAAGTCTCCCATTATTATTATGTGAGGTGCAACGTGTGCTTTGAGATTAAGTAAAGTTTCTTTTATGAATGTGGGTGTCCTTGCATTTGGAGCATAGATGTTCAGAATTGAGAGGTCTTCTTGGTAGATTTTTCCTCTGATGAGTATTAAGTATCCTTTCTTATCTTTTTTGATGACTTTTCATTGAAACTCAATTTTATCCTATATTAGAATGGCTACTCCAGTCTGTTTCTTGGGGCCATTTGCCTGGAAAATTGTTTTCCAGCCTTTATTCTGAGGTAGTGTTTGTCTTTAACACAGAAGTGCATTTCCTGCATGAAGCAAAATGCTGGGTCCTATTTATGTATCCAGTCTGTTAGTCTATGTCTTTTTTATTGGGGAATTGAGTCCATTGATGTTAAGAAATATTAAGGAATAGTGATTGTTGCTTTTTGTTATTTTCAATGTTATTCTTATGGTTTTTTTTTTTATGCATTTGGTGTTTTGACTATAATGTGACAAGAGGAATTTCTTTTCTGGTCCAATCTATTCAGATTTCTGTAGGCTTCTTGAATGTTTATGTTTATCTCTTTCTTTAGCTTAGGGAAGTTTTCTTCTATAATTTTGTTGAAGATATTTACTGGCCTTTTTTTTTTTTTTTAAATCTCAATGAAGGTTTTTATTCAGTAACATTGTTTCCCTAAGCCCTTGAATGACATTTGGGGCAGACTTCAGCCCCAGATTCTTACCAGGCAAATAAAACTGCCATGATTCCAAAACTCCCTAGTGGAAGCTCTATGAGCATTCTGTTTCTGTCTCCCACACATGGACTTGACATTAATATCCAACACACTATCAAGAATTTCATTTTCTTTCTTTTTTTCATATTTTATTTACATTTCAAATGTTTCCACCTTTCCACATCTCCCCTTTGGAACCTCTCCATTCCCTCCACCCTCCCCCTGCCACTATGTGGGTATTGTCCCACCCACCCACCCACCCTCGTCTTCCCTCCTAGGCTTTCTCCTATACTGGGGACTCTAATACCCCCAGGCCCAAGGGCCTCTCCCACCCCTGATGGATAACAAGACCCTCCTCTGCCGCATTTGTGGCTAGCACCATGGGTCCCTCCATGTGTATTCATTGGTTGGTGGATCAGTCTCCAGGAGTATCAGGGGGTCAGGCCAGTTGCCACTGTTGCTCCCTCCCTGGGGATGCAAACTCCCTTAGCTCCTTCAGTCCTTTCTCCAAGCCCTCCACCAGGGACCTCACACTCAGCCCTACTGTTGCTGCAAAGTGACTCTTGGGTATTTCAAACCTTTGGGCTAATAACCACTTAACAGTGAGTACATACTATGTTCATTCTTTTGTGACTGTGTTACCTCACTCAGGATGATATTTTCAAGATCCATCCATTTGTCTGTGAATTTCATGAAGTCATTGTTTTTAATAGCTGAGTAATATTCCATTGTGTAAATGTACAACATTTTCTGTATCCATTCTTCTGTGGAGGGACATCTGGGTTGTTTCCAGCTTCTCCAATTACATTAGGATAATAGGAGACGTCTGATTGGACAGGTTTCAGAGAGGCAGAGCTAAGAGTTGTTGACACGGGTGCGTATGGGGAAAAGAGGAGGAAGAAAGATGGAGACAGATGTGAACTGATATAGCGCCACTGGTAGTCTTGATATCATTAATGGTTAGAATATTGGGATAATTTGTCTAATCTAAGTGGGTAGCTTTTTTCATTATCAACTGGTTCTGAAATTATTGTATTGGCACCTTATAAATTGTGAATTTATTGATACATAAATCTGATTGGTTAACTGTATGCTTAAGAGTTTTAATTCTACCCAGTAATTGGATGTTGAGATGGCTGACCATGGGATGTGAGGGGCATTGGTGGTAGTGAGAGGAACTCCCCCCAACCCCCCGAGAGTTGGCAGGCAGAGGAACCATGCCAGTGAGATCACCCTGTAGGAACTCTGCAGCCAGGTGGTTCTGGCACTAGCATGGGAATGTGCTGGTTCACCTTTTTAATATTTACCGCAACACCATTGTGTGTCAGGGCTATAGCAATGCTGGTAAGCTCACCCTTGTAGTGTGGATAAGGGATAGGTAGTGGGCTGACTAGCTCTGCTATTACCCAGGCCTAGGTCCAGGGCTCTGAGATGGCCCACCTCAAAATCTACATCATCTGCTAATGACTCGGACAAAGAAATGGGCCAGACCTTCTTTTCCAAAGTTTCAGAATTTCCATGAGACTAGGCAACAACAGAATAACTGGGAGGAGCCCCAAGGAGAATCCAATATTGATGGTGTTACACAAGCCAGAGTCATCAAACCAGACCAATGACTCATTGCAGGGAACATTTGTAAGTAAAGATAGGTGGACAGAGGGATATACTGTGGGACACACTGGGACATACTGTAGCTTCCACAATGAGATGTTTTCTATTCTTTGTTTTTTGTCTTTGTCATTGTCATCTTCATCATTTTCATTGTTGTTGGTGGTGGTTTGTGAGTGAGTGAGTGTGTGTGTGTGTGTGTGTGTGTGTGTGTGTTTTGTGGGGAGGTTGGGTTGCAAGGCTGAGAGGTGAATATGAGGGGATGGGAAGATGAGTAGTACTGGAATGGCCTAAGTGAAACTCCCAAGGAAACAATAAAAAGGTTAAAAAAAAAAAAGAATACGGGAAATTTTTTTTATAAACTGCTTTTTATTTTACCTAAGCAAGAGCAGGAGACATTCTTCTAAATTTATAATCGCATATTACTTTTGTCTTAATTAATACATTTCACACAATTAAAAAAAATCTAATTACTAATAAATGGATCCAAGAACCCTTATATGACGGTGGGTAAAAGTAAGGCTATGTGTCTGGATCATGAAATGATGCAGACAAAACATGACCTGCAATGTTCTAATTCAGACTGTGGATTGCAACATACTTATGGAGCTGTTGGCAGAACAGACTTTCAGATACCTTAAAAGATGCAAATGCATCCCAAGATATTCTGGGCTGACAAAAGTCTTCATGCAGGTTGGTTTCACATCTTAGCAAAACCACATATTAGATATTTCCAAACTACTTACCCCCACATATTACCGTACTTTTTTTGGAGCTCTACATCACATTTCCACAGACCCTGGGAAAATAAATTAAATAGGTCATTATTTTTGTACACATATTGGCCACTAAGTGAGACAGATGACTCAGTCACCAGGACATTAGGCTCCTTGTATAACATTCCTAACTAGCAAATAACGGAAATCCTGCAGAGTTCTCTGAACTATTTGAGGAATTCATGATTTTGTTTCTTGGTATTGTATATACCCAAATTGTTCCTTTTCTAATAAAAGTACAATACCAACTGCTTTTATCTGTGGCAGTTTCTTTGGTTATGCTTCAACTCTGAAATCCTGAAACACACTTGTCTTTTCCCATCTGGATGCCTGAGGGCATCAAGAATCAGGGAGACTGACAGTAATTTTCAAAATCTCTTTGTTTCTCACTGCTTAGTGTCTTTTTTACTCACTCAATGATTTCTCTAGGATTTTAATATACTCAATAAATTGAAGACAACATCAATACCTATAGCATATTAGATTTCCAGTAGCGATGAAGTAGAGGTAATGGATTTGCCTTCTAGTGCATCTGTTTAACATAAAAAGATGAAGGGTTCTACCATGACATAAAGGAAACCAAGTCAAAAGCTTGATCTGAACTTTCACCATTGAACCCTGGGCAGAGGGAGGAATCAGTGTAGTCATTAAGTGGTTACTGTGAATATTTTTAGATAAAATCCCATGTAACTCAGCCTGAGTCAATCTTTGTATATAAAGCTGAACTTGAATTTCTGATCCTCCAGACTGCTAGCATTATAGGTGTGTGGCATCATGCTCTAGTTTATATGATGCTGGGATCTAGCCTAGAGCTTTGTCTGTTCTAGGCAAGCAATATACAGAAGCGATTTCCATCTTCAGTCACTGTGAATTTCAACTGCATGAAACTAGGTCCCTGGCAGATGATAGAGCCCAACTTGTAGAGTATTTCCACAGTGTTTAGAGCTTATCTGAACCAAGGCATCTCTGAACCTCAGAGATCCTAAAGAAGGGACAAAGAGAGCATTACTTCTGTGTCCCTGCCCTTAAGCAGACTTGGTAAGTTATAGTCTAGGGCTTGAGCCAGTGCATTACAAAAGTGAAAGTTGTAGTTTCTTGGGGATCTGACTTTTCCTGGGCTGTCAGCATGGCAGATATGTCGGAGGTATCCTATGTTCTTTGCCAACATTGTCTGATTTAGCTTTGTGGTGACCTTGGTCATTTTTCCATGCATAGCATGTAAGAAGCTATGCTGCTTAATATATTTCCAACATAAGTCACTATTTTATGGAGGGCATCATGTTCACAGCTGTGCATCCTCTTTGTTTCTCTTATATGGTTCCTCTCCTAAACATCTCACCATCTGCCCTTTGGGATCCTCATTACTGATGCTTGACGTACGTGTTGCTTAATGTGGGTCTTGAGATTAGTAGAAATAATATACAAAATATGTCAGACTTGTGGATCTGTAAAACAGAAAGGATGATAGAATCACTGAGAGAATGGGTGGGGCACAAAAATTCTGAATAGCAATCTCTTTTCCTTCACATGCTTTCTTTGTTTCTACTTTGACATTCTAGTAATGTATTTCGATGGCACTTCGATAAATTTCCTTCTTTCATTTAAAGATTACACCATTTGTCCCCTAAAGAAGGTTCTGTAAATTTAAAGACATGAGAACATATAGGTTAACGTTTAATGACAGAATATCACCTATGAAGGCCATGAGAGTTTCCTATGAATGTGTTTGTGCTTTAGAATTTTATACAACATTGTTTTCACTTGCAGCACAGATAGGTTTCACTTGTACTTCAGCACCCCTGTAGACATAGTCAGTCTACTAAAATCAAACTGGAGGACACTAGATTAAAAACAAAAATGTCAAAAATAGACCTAAAAGGTGCTGAATTATGGTAGTAGAATAATATCTTGATGCACATTCCCTCCATGACACCTCGGAGGATAAGGGAGGAATTTCTTTGTTGCAGATGCAATTATAAAACCATGTGAACTGGCTTCTACTTTAACTGAACCAAAAGGCCCTCATCCTAGGAACCTCTCTTTAGGTTTATCCTTCCTTCCCCTAGTTTTCAGAAACACAGGAGGAGAGAATAATAGAAGGAGCTATGATATGGTGTGGTCAATAACCCCATCTTGTGTCAATAATTTATTACTTGAAACTCACTCCCAGAAAGAAAAATGTCCCCATCTTTTATTATTTTTTACCTAGTTGATTTATTTTTAGCAGCACCTAGGGAAGATATAATTACTCAGATGTTTCTCACTATCTAATTTTATTTACAACATAATCAGCTGGAAATTTCTTCAGGTGGAGTGATAAACAGCTTACTACTCACTTTTCTTTCTTTTTTCTTGTTTTTTTTATTTAAGTTTTCTTTTTTATTTTTTTTTCATTTTTTTCTTTACATTTCAAATGTTTCCCGCTTTC
The DNA here is from genome assembly GCA_019843965.1 of Rhynchomys soricoides. Taxonomy (NCBI): domain Eukaryota; kingdom Metazoa; phylum Chordata; class Mammalia; order Rodentia; family Muridae; genus Rhynchomys; species Rhynchomys soricoides. The sequence continues at coordinate 128,867 of JADRCH010000834.1, read as the reverse complement.
CAGATCTCCCCTTTGGAACCTCCCAATTCCCTATCCCCTCCCCCTGTCACTTTGGGGGTATTCTCCCACCCACCCACCTACCCACTCTTGTTATCCCTCCTTGGCATTCTCCTATACTAGGGGATCTAACATCCTCAGGCCTAAGGGCCTCTGCTCCCCCTGATGCCGAATATGTGGCCAGCACCATGGGTCCCTCAATGTGTATTCCTTGGTTGGTGATCCAGTCTCTGGGAGTATCGAGGGGTCAGGCCAGTAGCCACTATTGCTGCCTGCCTGGGCCTGCAAACTCCCTCAGCTCCTTCAGTCCCTTCTCCAAGTCCTCCATCTGGGACCTTGCACTCAACCCTACCGTTGCTATGATATGACTCTTGGATACTTTGAACTTTTGGGCTAATAACCACTTATCAGTGAGTACATACCATGTTCATTCTTTTGTGACTGCCTTATCTCGCTCAGGATGATATTTTCAAGTTCCATCCATTTGCCTGCGAATTTCATGAAGTCATTGTTTTTAAGAGCTGAGTAGTATTCCATTGTGTAAATGTTCCACATTTTCTGTATCCATTCCTCTGTTGAGGGACATCTGGATTGTTTCTAGATTCTGGCTATTATAAATATGGCTGCTATGAACATTGTGGAACATGTGTCTTTATTACATATTAGAGCATTTTCTGGGTATATGCCCAGGAGTGGAATAGCTGGGTCCTCAGGTAGTATTATGTTCATTTTTCTGAGGGTCTACTAAACTGATTTCCAGAGAGGTTGTATCAGCTTGCATTCCCACCAGCAATGGAGGAGTGTTCCTCTTTCTCCACATCCTCACCAACATCTGCTGTCACCTGAGTTTTTGATCTTAGCCATTCTGACTGGTGTGAAGAGGAATCTCAGGGTTGTTTTGATTTGTATTTCCCCGATGACTAAGGATGTTGAACATTTCTTTAGGTGCTTCATAGACATTTGAATTTCCACAGTTGAGAATTCTCTGTTTAGCTCTGTTCCCCATTTTTTGATAGGGTTATTTGGATCTCTGGAGTCTAGCTTCTTCAGTTCTTTGTATACATTGGATCTTAGCCCTCTATCTGACGTAGGATTGGTAAAGATCTTTTTGCAATCTGAAGGTTGCTGTTTTGTCCTATTGACAGTGTCCTTTGCCTTACAGAAGCTTTGTAATTTTATGAGGTCCAATGTTTTCGATCTTGATCTTAGAGCACAAGTCATTGGTTTTCTGTTCAGGAACTTTCCACCTGTGCCCATGTGTTCAAGACTTTCCCCCACTTTCTCTTCTACTAGATTCAGTGTATCTGGTTTTATGTGGAGGTCCTTAGACTTGAGCTTTGTACAGGGAGATAGGAATGGATCAATTCACAATCTACTACATGTAGGCCGCCAGTTGAACCAGCACCATTTGTTGAAGATGCTGTCTTTTTTTCCACTGGATGGTTTTAGCTCCATTGTCAAAGATCGAGTTTCCATAAGTGTGTGGGTTGATTTCTGGGTCTTCAATTCTATTCCATTCATCTACCTGCCTGTCACTGTACCAATACCATGCAGTTTTTATCACTACTGCTTTGTAGTACAGCTTGAGGTCAGGGAGGCTGATTCCCCCAGAAGTCCTTTTATTGTTGAGAATAGTTTTTGCTATCCTGGATTTTTGTTATTCCATATGAATTTGAGAATTGCTCTTTCTAAGTCTATGAAGAATGGAGTTGGGATTTTGATGGGGATAGCATTGAATTTGTAGATTTCTTTCGGCAGGATGGCCATTTTAACTATTTTAATCCTGCCAATCCATGAGCATGGGAGATCTTTCCATCTTCTGAGGTCTTCTTTGATTTATTTCTTCAGAGACTTGAAGTTCTTGTCATACAGATCTTTCACTTGTTTGGTTAGAGTCACACCAAGACATTTACATTGTGACAATTGTGAAGGGTGTCATTTCCCTAATTTCTTTCTCAGACTGTATATCCTTTGAGTATAGGAAGGCTACTGATTTACTTGTGTTAATTTTGTATCCAGCCACTTTGCTGAAGTTGTTTATCAGCAGTAGGAGATCTCTGGTGGAGTTTTTCAGGCCATTTACATATACCATGATATCATCTGCCAATAGTGATAGTTTGATTTCTTCCTTTCCAATTTGTATCCCTTTTACCTCCCTTTGTTGTCTAATTTCTCCAGCTAGAACCTCAAGTACTATATTTAATAGTTAGGGAGAGATTGCCTAGTCCCTGATTTTAGTGGGATTGATTTGTGTTTCTCTCCATTTAGTTTGATGTTGGCCACTGGTTTACTTTATATTGCTTTTACTATGTTTAGGTATGCTTCTTGAATTCCTGATCTTTGAGAGACTTTTATCATGAAGGGACGTTGAACTTTGTAAAACGCTTTTTCAGCATCTAAAGAAATGATCGTGTGTTTTTTTTATTTGAGTTTGTTTATGTTGTGGATTACATTGATGGATTTCTGGGTATTGAACCATCCCTGTATCATTGGGATGAAGCCTACTTGGTCATGGTGAGTGACTGTTTGGATGTGTTCTTGGATTCAGTTTGCAAGATTTTTTTTGAGTATTTTTGCATCGATATTCATAAGGGAAATTGGTCTGAAGTTTTCTGTTATTGTTGGGTCTTTGTGGGGTTTTGGTATCAGTGTAACTGTGACCTCATAGAATGAATTGGGTACTGTTCCTTTTGTTTCCATTTTGTGGAATAGATCGAAGAGCATTGGTATTAGGTCTTCTGTGAAGGTCTGATAGAATTCTGCACTGAACCCATCTGGTCCTGCACCTTTTTTTTTTTTTTTTTGGTTGGGAGACTTTTAATGACTGCTTCTATTTCTTTAGGGGTTATGGGACTGTTTAGATGGTTTATCTGATCCTGATTTAACTTTGGTTACTGGTATCTTTCTAGAAACTTGTCCACTTCCTCTAGATTTTCCAATTTTGTTACATAAAGGCTTTTGTAGTAGAATCTGATGATTTTTAAAAATTTCTTCAGAATCTGTTGTTATATCTCCATTTTCATGTCTAATTTTGTTAATTTGCATACTGTCTCTGTGCCCTCTGGTTAGTCTGGCTAAGGGTTTATCTATCTTGTTGATTTTCTCAAAGAAACAGCTCCTCATTTTGTTGATTCGTTGTATAGTTCTTTTAGATTCCACTTGGTTGATTTCAGCCCTTAGTTTGATTATTTCCTGCCTTCTACTCCTCTTGGGTGTATTAGCTTCTTTTTTTTCTAGAAATTTCAGGTGTGTTGTTAAGCTGCTAGTATACGCTCTCTCCAGTTTCTTTTTGGAGGCATTCAGAGCTATGAGTTTTCCTCTGAACACTGTTTTCATTGGTTCCCATAGGTTTGGGTATGGTGTTCTTTCATTTTCATGAATTTGAAAAGAAGTGATGGTCTTGCCTCTGCTTGAAGATGTGTTGGCATTCCTGGGATACCAGCTCTCTCCTGGCACTATTTGAGCATGGAGTGCTGTGTCACAGGACCTGGTCCCCGGCCCCTGAAGGAAACCAGAAGCCCACTCCTCAGTCCCTGAGTCCTGGGTATTCCAGGTGGGTCCCTCTGAGCAGACAGATTGCCCACACTCCTGGGAGGCTATCTTGTTCCCAGCAATATTTGGCTATGGAGTCCTGGTGTCCCAGGCAGTTGTCTCTCACCATAGATGGAAAGCAGAATGCTCCTTCATCCCTGCTGTTCCTCAGTCCCTGAGTCCTAAGGATTCCGGGCAAGTCCCACTCAGCAGTGTTAGTCCTCTTACCTCCTCTCAAAGGCTTTTCCACACTCCTTGGAGGCTAGCTTTCTCCCAGCGCTATTTGGCTATAGAGCCCTGGTGGCCCAGGCAGAGTTCTCCAGCCACAGATGGAAACCAGAAGGCTCCTTCCTCCTTGCTATTCCTCAGTCCCTGTTTCCTGAGGAGTTTGAGCGAGTCCCGCTGAACAGCATTAGTCCTCCTACCTCCTCTCACTGGCTTTTCCACACTCCTGGCCTTTTAGTTTTTTTATTATAGTAGATTAATTGATTGTTTTTCATGTATTGAACCATTCTTGCATCCCTAAAATGAAGCCTACTTGATTGTGTTGAATGATTGCTTTGATATGTTCTTGGATTTGGTTTGAAAAAAATTTATTGACTAGTTTTGCATTGAAATTCATAAGCAAAATTGCTCTGAAATTCTCATTTTTTGTTGCTACTTTGTATCATTTAGCTATCAGAGTGACTGTGGCTTCATAGAATGAATTAGGTAGTGTTCCCTCTGTTTCTATTTTGTGGAATATTTTGAGGAGTATTGGTATTCGCTCTTGTTTGATGGTCTGGTAGAATTCTGCCTTGGTCTTTTAATTTTTTTTTTAAATTTGGGATGGATTTAATGACAGCTTGTATTTCCTTAGTCCTCCATATCTAAATAGTTTTGGGACTATTTAAGTAGTTTGTCTGACCTTAATTTAACTTTTGAATGTGGTATCTGTCTAGAAAACCATCCATTTTATCTAGATTTTCCAAGTTTGTTGAGTATATGCTTTTGTAGTAAGATCTGATGATTTTTTAAAAATTTCCTCAGTTTCTGTTGTTGTATCTCCCTTTTCATTTCGGATTTTGTCAATTTGGATACTGTTTCTGCACACTTAAGTTAGTTTAGCTAATTTCTTATCTATCTTATCAATTTTCTCAAAGAAGCAGCTCTTTGTTTCATTGGTTCTTTGTTTGTTTCTAACTGGTTGATTTCAGTCCTGAGTTTGATTATTTCCTGCCTTCTTGTGTGCATTTTCTTCTTTTTGTTTTAATGCATTCAGGTGTGCTGTTAAACTGCTAGTATAGGATCTCTCCAATTTCTTTAGGAAGGCATTTAGTACTATGAATTTTCCTTTTAGCACTATCAATTTGGGTATTTTGTGCCTTCATTGTCAATACAGTTTAGAAGATCTTTAATTGCTTTCTTTATTTCTTCCTTGACCATATTATCATTGAATATAGAGTTTACTTTTCATGAGGATGGGGCTTTCTGCTCTTTTTGTTATTATTTAAGTCCAACTTTAGTCCATGGTCATTTGATTGAGTATAAGGGATTATTTCAATATTCTTCTATCTGTTGATTTGTGTCTGATTATATGGTCAACGTTGTAGAACTTTAAATGTAGTGCGAAGAAGAAGGCATATTTTTTTTTGTTTAGGGGTGACATATTCTGTAGATATCTGTTAAATCCATTTGCTTCCAAACTTCTGTTAGTTTCACTGTGTCTTTATTTCGTTTATGTTTCAATGATGTGTCCTTTAATGAGAATGAGGTATTGAAGTCCCCCTCTATTATTGTGTGAGGTCAATGTGTGTTTTGAGCTTTAGCAAAGTTTCTTTTACAAATATGGGTGCCCTTATATTGGAGAATAGATTTTCAGAATTGAGAAATTTTCCTTTGATGGATGGAGTTCCTTCATCTCTTTTGGTTGAAGGTCTATTTCATTGGATATTAAAATAGTGACTCTAGCTTGTTTCTTGGGATCATTTGCTTGGAAGTTTTTCCAGACTTTTACTCTGCAGTTGCATCTGCCTATCTCAGTGAGGTATATTTCTTATATGCAACAAAATGCTGGATCCTGTTTACGTCTCCATTCTGTTAGCCTTTGTCTTTTTATTGGGGAATTGAGCTATTGATATTGAGAGATATTAAAGACCAATGATTGTTATTTCCTGTTATTTTTATTATTGGAGGTGGTATTATGTGTGTGTAATTCTCTTCTTCAGGGTTTATTGTGAGATTATTAATTTCTTGTGTTTTGTTTTGTGTAGTTACCCTTTATGTATTGAAGTTTTTCCTTTTAGTATCCTCTGTAGGGCTAGCTTAGTAGCAAGACACTGTTTAAATTTGGTTTTGTCATGAAATATCTTACTGTTTCCATCTATGGTGACAGAGAATTTTGTTGGTCTACTGGCTAATTTTGTGTGTCAACTTGACACAAACTGAAGTTATCACAGAGAAAGGAGTTTCAGTTGAGAAGATACCTCTGTCTCAATTAGTGATCAAGGGGGGAGGGCCCCTTGTGGGTGGTACCATATGTGGGCTGGTAGTCTTGGGTTCTATAAGAAAGGAGGCTGAGCAAGCCAGGGGAAGCAAGTAAGCCAGTAAGGAACATCCCTCCATGACCTCTGCATCAGCTCCTGCTTCCTGACCTGCTTGAGTCCCAGTCCTGACTTCCTTTCATGATGAACAGCAACATCAATGTGTAAGCTCAATAAACCCTTTCCTCCCCAACTTACATCTTGTTCATGATGTTTTTGCAGGAATAGAAACCCTGACTAAGACAAATTGGTACCAGCATAGTGGGGTATTCTTGTGACAACCTGAACATGTTTTGGGGAGGACTATGGAAGGACTTTGGAACTTTGGTATAGAAGATCCATTTGGTATTAAGAGCTTTGTGGGATGTTGTATAAGAGTTTGGAAAATAATGTTGAGAACAGTGCAGAAGATGGAGGCCTGGCTTGTGAAATTTCAGAAGGAAGATTAAACACTCTTGTCAGGGCCATTGCTATTTTGATTGTAAAGATTCTGTGGTTTTGGTTAGCTGGGGCTGAAAAAATCAGCTATGATTAACAAGATACCAGAACTACTAAAGCAAAACCATTGCATTACTGGGACTATTGATGCTGGTGTGCTGGAGCTGAGGTATTAGTGGTGATTAAGAAGAGACCAGCTAGACTCCAGACCAAATAACCCTATCAAAAATGGGGAAGAGAGTTAAACAGAGAATTCTCAACTGAGGAAGCTCGAATGGCCGAGAAGCACCTAAAGAAATGCTCAACATCATTAGTCATCAGGGAAATGCAAATCAAAAGAATCCTGAGATTCCACCTCACACCAGTCAGAATGGCTAAGATCAAAAACTCAGGTGACAGCAGGTGTTGGTGAGGATGTGGAGAAAGATGGACACTCCTCCATTGCTGGTGGGAATGCAAGCTGATACAACCTCTCTGGATATCAGTTTGGCAGACCCTTAGAAAAATGAACATAATACTACATGAGGACCCTGCTATTCCACTCCTGGGCATATACCCAGATGATGATCCAACATGTAATAAAGACACATGTTCCACTATGTTTGTAGCATCCATATTTATAATAGCCAGAAACTGGAAACAACCCAGATGTCCCTCAACAGAGGACTGGATACAGAAAATGTGGAACGTTTACACAATGAAATACTACTCAGCTATTAAAAACAATGCCTTCATGAAATTTGCAGGCAAATGGATGGAACTTGAAAATATCTCCCGGAGCGAGGTAACACAGTCACAAAAAAATGAACATGGTATATATCACTGATAAGTGGTTATTAACCCAAAAGGTCGAAATATCCAAGAGTCACTTCACAGCAACTATAGGACTGAGTGTGAGTTCCCACATGGAGGAGTTGGAGAAAGGACTGAAGGAGCTGAGGGAGTGTGTAGCCCCAGGGAGGGAGCAACAGTGGCAACTGGCCTTACCCCTTGATACTCCTGGAGACTGGATCACCAACCAAAGAATACACATGGAGAGACCCATGGTGCTGACCACATATGTGGCAGAGGTGGGTCTTGTTAGACATCAGCGGGAGCAGAGGCCCTTGGGCCTGAAGGTGTTAGATCCCCCAGAATAGGAGAATGCCAAGCAGGGAAGACAAGAGTGGATGGGTAAGTGGGTGGGGGAATACCCCCAGAATGGCAGGGGGAGGGAGGAGGGAATGAAGAGGTTCCAAAGGGGAGATCTGGAAAGGGGGAAACATTTGAAATGTAAATAAAGTATGAAAAATAAATAAATAAAAAACTCTTTCATCTCCAAGATACTTTTGGTCAGGATGTTTATCACAGCAATAAAAACAAACTAGAACAATGAGTGACTCAACACCCGTGCTTTGCATGATTCAGCATCCATGCCTTTGCAAGCCTTCAGTCTTGATAGAGCATGAGTTTAGACAGCAAGAACACAAGAAAATACTTTCTCTGGATGCTATGTCAGCTTATGGAATTTTGAGTTAGTTGTTCATCACAAGAACACTTGGTATCAAGTTCAGTAAACTCTTGCTTGAGTCAGAGAGAGAGAGAGAGAGAGAGAGAGAGAGAGAGAGAGAGAGAGAGAAAGAAGAAGAGGAAGAAGAAGAAGAAGAAGAAGAAGAAGAAGAAGAAGAAGAAGAGACCAGCATCACTGAGGTGAAATCTTCTCAGAAGTGTTTTCTGAGATCACTGAGGCTGCATTACAGAGACAGCCAAGGTTGTACCTTGTGCTGTGGCAGGACTTGGTAATGTGTAAGAGTCACACAGCACCCAGGTGGTACTGGTTTTGAAGTCATGAAGGAGTCATGAAGACCAGCTGAGGCCCGGGCACTTTGAGAGACCTCAGAAGGACATTGGTGAAGGTGGTGAAGGTGCAGCCTCAGTTGCAATTGATGGCCCAGGACTGAAGGGGTCAGGAAAAAGATCTGAGGCTTGGCACCATGAAGAGAGCCTATGGGAAGCTGTTAGTAAAGCCTAGTTGCAGCAGAAGACAGCAGTGTTTTGGAGATGCCAGTACCATGTGATGACAACCAAGAAGAGCTGCAGCAGTGGAGTACAGGCATCTGGAGCCTAGAAGACAAGGTGTGTGCTACAAAGGGCAGAGCTGGAGAAGTGACTCAAGCTCTTGGAGGAATCAAGAAGATCATGAGTGGATCCAAGACATTGGACAGTTGGAGTTTGATTTTGCTTTTGATTGTGACTGTGCCCTGATCTATTTTCCCACCTGAAGGAAGAAGGTATTTTAGTGGAGCCCACAGTTAAGAGACTTTTGATGGTAAAAAGCCTTGAATTCAAAGAGATTGGATTTCTTTAAAGGGATTGAAATTTTAATATGTAAGAATTTGCAAAGTCTATGAGACTTTTAAAGTTATTTAGATCTTGGGGATATATAAGAAAGTAACGGTTGAGGCTTAATAGTGATATATTTGTGTGTCAAGTTGACAAGGGGTCAATTGTACTGGCTAGTTTTGTGTGTTAACTTGACACAAGCCAAAGTTATAACAGACAAAGGAGTTTCAATTGAGAAGATGCCTCCATGAGATCTAGCAGTAAGGCATTTTCTCAATTAGTGATCAAGGGGGGAGGGCCCCTTGTGAGTGGCATCATCTGTGGGCTGGTAGTCTTGGGTTCTATAAGAAAGGAGGCTGAGCAAGCAAGCCAGTAAGGAACATCCCTCCATGACCTCTGCATCAGCTCCTGCTTCCTGACCTGCTTTAGTCCCAGTCCTGACTTCTTTTCATGATGAACAACAGCATGGATGTGTAGGTTCAATGAACCCTTTCCTCCCCAACTTGCATCTTGGTCATGTTTGTGTAGGAGTAGAAACCCTGACTAACACAGTTTGGTATAGTAGCCTGGGCTGACCTTTGTGTTCTCTTATGATCTATATGATATATGTCTAGGGTCTTCTGGCTTTTAGCACATCTTTTGAGAAGTCTGTTGTAATTCAGATAAGTCTGCCTTTATATGTTACTTGGCCTTTTACCCATACAGATTTAAATATTTTTCTTTGTTCTGTGGCTTTAGTGTTTTGATTATTATGTGAGGGGAGGATTATTTTCTGGTTCAATCTATTTGGTGTTTTGTAGTCTTCTTGTATGTTTATGGCCATCTCTTTCTTTAGGTTAGGGAAGTTTTCTTCTATGATTTTGTTGAAGATTTTTTTTTTGAACTGGGAATGTTCACCCTCTTCTATTCCTATTATTCTTAAGTTTGAATTTTTCATTGTTTCTGAATTTCCTGGATGTTTCTGGTTAGGAGCCTTTTGCAATTTGTGTTTTCTTTGACTGATGTGTCATTACCTGCTATGGTATCTTCTATGCCTGAGATTCTCTCTTCCATCTCTTGTATTCTGCTGGTGATGCTTGCATCTGTAGCTCCTCATTTCTTTCCTAGGTTTTCCATTTCCAGGGTTGCATCCATTTTTGATCTCTTTATTATCTTTATTTCTATTTTTAGGTCTTGAAGTGCTTTGATCAATTCCTTTGCCAGGTTGATGGTGATTTCCTGTATTTCTTAAGAGATTTATTTATTTCTTCTTTAAGGACTTCTACCTGTTTGCTTGTGTTTTTCTGTATTTCTTTAAGGGATGTATTTCTCTCTTCTTTAAAGACTTCTTCCTGTTTGCCTGTGTTTTCTTGTATTTCTTTGTGTGAGATATTTACATCCTCTTTAAAGGACTCTATCATTTTCATGAGATGAAATTTTAGGTAAGAATCTTGCTTTTCAGGCATGTTAGGGTATCCAGGGCTGGCGGTGGTAGGAGAACTGGATTCTGATGATGTCAAATTATGTTAGCTTCTGTTGCTTATGTTCTTGTGCTTGTCTTTTGCCATTTGTTGTCTCTGATGTTAACTGCCCTGGGTGTCTCTGAGTGGAGGCGGCCTCCTTGGAGATAGGTACACTTCTGTAACATGGGTTGGAGCAGGCCCCTTTGGAGGAAGACAGAGCTGTCTCTTGTTAGGTAGGGTCCCTTTTTCCCTGGTTAGAGGAGGCTTCCTGTGTCCCTTGTTAGGGGAGACTTCCTTTGCCACTGGTTATGGTGAACCTCCTGGGAGACAGCCAGACTTTAGGGTATAAGGAAAGGGTCTATCTCAGTTGTAGATGGAGGTACAGACTGGAGGGACTATGGGGCTCCCACAGAGGAGATAGATTTCATGTCCACTGGGCTCAATTTGGATTTCAACTGGCGTGGGTATTGGGGCACGTATCTCTCTGTGTCCCTGGATATGACAGACCTCTTGGGATTCAGTTAGGCTGCTTCTGTGATTACAGCAGACCTCCTGTGAGATAGGCAAGCTGTAGGTTGCTACCCTCTTCTCTTATTTAGTTCCCATTACAGAAGAACACACCATTTGCCCACTGATGCTGGCTGTATGGTGACTTCTTACTATGAAATTCTTGCTCAGCTTATCCAGAAAACAGGTGTCCTGGAGCATTTCAGTTTACTGCCTGTTACCCTCACACAATAGTTTACCCCTTCAGCTCTTCATAACTTGACACACTTTGAGTCTTCACTGACTCTTGAGAGGTGGCTCTTGTTGACATTACATCATATTTTGCTTTAATTCAAATTTATCAACACTACTTTCTAATCATTCCATCCTTTGTATGAGGTACACAATCCCAACACCAAATACTGTGTTTCTTAGTGAGAGTCCTTCTGGAATGGCTGCTGTAATACTGGAAGAAGACATTCATGATACTTTGTATGTTTCAGTTAAGTCTTCTCAGAGCATAGACTTTTTTGCATTCCCTCAACCTTTAAACATTTACTTTGACAGTGTACATGCCATGCATGTTGATGCTTTACTTGTTTCAGCATGTCCAACAACAGCTTCAGAGCCAGGAGACTCTCTTTATTTTCTCCAAAATATTCAAGCACTAATCTTCCAGGTTTCTTGGAAGAAGGAAGTCAAGCTGTATATGCAGCTTCTTATTATTCCACTTGGGTGCTTGCTGATTCTGCTCAGTTTAAGCAAGCTACAGACTCATTCAATTCTCCACCATCCCTCTGCTATGCTTTAACCTCAATTTCAGTTTTCTAATGTTACATATAGTTTTATGCTACCACCTTAGCTCTGGGACTGGCTGAGGTACGATACTCCACAAGACTTCCCTTTTATTTTACCAGCCTTTAGCTCCAGTAGGTGATCATTTTACCAGTCCCTACTTGGCTTCCCTTGAATCCATGTACAAAAGACTCTGACACACACACACACACACACACACACACACACACACACAGTTTGTTACTCTACAATTTACCTTTTTGGCACAATTGTTGGATGCTGATATTTTTCATCTGGTAAAGCATGCCCCTCTCAATTTATTATCTCCATCTCTCCACCTGCCCTACACTTCGGTGGCTAGTCCCAACTCTAACCTGTCAAACACCTCTGGCCACCCACCTGTAGTAGTGGTTTCAGGCCCCAGCTCCCATTGAGACCTCACATAGTTGCTGCATTCTTCCTCCAAAGCATGTCAGAAAAACCCTTCTCCTTCCCTGCATCTGCCTTTTCCTCCTGGGACTGGAAAGTCCTGCCGATACCTTCTGCCCAGCAATTGGCCCCTGGCTTTCTTTACCGATAAATCAAGAACCAACTGAGGAACAGGACCATCAGAATCTAGAGGTCAAGTACGGCAACCTGTCCTGCTCATATTATCTGCCTATTGTTATGGTGAAAATCCCCAAGGGATACTATCTTATAGATAGATAGATGTTACAGACATTTCATTTCTTGACAGCCACAAATGTGATGTATATCCAAGTTACTCCTCATGTTTATCCAACTGACTAGAAAAGCTAGTAAGCTTTGGTTTACTAATTGTTTAGAATCTTTTTCTAGAGTTGGCCATTGCAAATGTTAAAAACAGTTTAAATTACTGCATAAATTTTGATGCATTTAAAAAAATTGTGCTTCCTTAGGTATTGTAAATAAAATTGGCTTCTCTTATATTGCTCAAAGACCAGAAATTATAAAAGGGCCCTTTAGAGTTTTTCTTGAAAAAAAGTAAGTGTATGTAAACCTTCATACTTTTTCCAAATCTTCTGAAATGTAGTTTATTTGAATTAATTTTTTGAGATTTCCTAAACAAAGATTAATGGCTTCGGAGAATTTATGGCAGACATGCTCAAGATGGAGAGGTGTTTGGGTCTCAAAGCACCTTTTCAGACATTCCTATGCTATTGAAGCATCTGCTGTACTACCAGTGCCAGAAGCTGAGCGTACAGATGATTAGTTTAAAGTTTGGCAGGTCACACACCCAACTTCACAATGGGTTAAATGTCTCACTGTGGAAGAAATTTGAGTGGCAATTGAGACAAGGCAGCCTGTTTCTTCCACTCAATTTATTTTTTAGCAATTCTGGCAATATTTTCTGCCACTTATATGGAAGGTGCTGGAGCCTACTGGGCCTATGAAGCTGACATCCATTTTGACCCATGTAGTCACTTGGGAAGAGCTACTTACTAATGATTATGATGTTTATTGTGCAATTCTGATGTTTCACATGTGATGTCTGGTTGCATTTTCATTGCTCTGTCAGTATGTATGTTCTCATTTGAAAGATTGGTAAGGACTATATCATTTTAGGGCCCATGTGGGATCAAGGGTACCGCTTATCAAACATCATCAACTGATTCATCACTTGAGTTTTCTAGTTTCTGATCAATTCAATTACCCATTGGATAGACATTGCTCAGAATGTGATGGGATGTCTGTGTTTTTGTTCAGAATTAAATTCCCCTTAAACAGCATGCTCCATGGATCTAAAGTATTCCTTGCGTCTTAATAGATGATCTTAGAGGTGCCCACCTCATCTGGTTAAAGACAACTTCCTAGAACCTGCTCATTGGACACATCCTGTTATGCTATATTGAGATGAAAAGGTGAAAAGGACCTTAGGCTGTTAACCATATACCTGGATAATAGGATGCCCTATGAGTATTTTTGAAAAAGATCACCAACCATGCCATAGACATCATTTTATATTTTACCTCATTGATTGTGTTAACCTCCATATATTTAAGTGAGTGAGGGTCCCTCTAGTCATGAGAGTGAGGGACATTTCCAAATTACTTGGGTCTCTAGTATCCTTTCTATGTAAACTTCTCTGCTCATTAGAGCCTTATCTTACTTCAACAGCCTTCTTTTGCTATGGTTCCTGTGTACCTTAATAATACATTAAGTATGATGATTTTGATTAACAGGTTCTTTGTGAACTACATCAGGATTTTATGAAAAATATTTCTAGATCACATTTTAACTATAACTTTTGCAGTACTTATAGTGATCAAACCAGAGGCTGCTTTCATGGTGGCCCTTGTCCAACAAGTGTAAACTGCCCATTTTGTCAGTCAGCTTCCTTATAATAGCTCTGTAGCTTGGGTATCACTAGAACGTATATTTCAAAAGCCCAGAAGTTTAAAGTTTTAAATATTGTGTTATTTTACCTAGGAAATCCAAGGACACAAAGTGACAATAACTGTTATGCTGGCTTTAGATACATCTATGTTTCTCCTTTAAGTAATGAGGGGCTGAGTGAGAATGGAAATGGAATGGAATTCAATATCATTTTCAGAGAATATGTCATCATGGCAATGTTAACATAGACTTCCTAACCTTCAATCAAATAGTTAATTATCTGGTCCAAGTTCATTGCACATTCAATTCCTCTTTAGAGGTTTCTAAAGATTTATTACACAATCTGCAAACATGTAACCTCTTTAACATCCTCAAATTTTTTTTAGAATTATCTTCAAATTACTTTTGTTGGAATGCATATGACAACATTAGGAAGCTGTTTCTAGTTTAAGGGACATCTGGGGCTTTTAAACATTTAGGTACAAATAACTCATCTGACTACAAAAGCTAAAAAGGGTGGTATTATTTGATCTATACTGATGTAAAGTTCTTTCAGACAACATAATGAAAGTACAGACAGAACATTAGTTCTGTTGACTTTCAGGAACTGATTGAACAAGGTCCTGTCTGGATCTGAAGCCATGCTCCCTAAGTCAAGGTTCCGCTTTCTGGGATCTAAATAATTCCCTTGGTCCATGGTTATCAGTTTTAAGGCAGCTGTGTTTGAGGTATCCTGTATTCTCTTTACCAACATTTTGTTACTTGGATTTCAGTTGACATTGGCCATTCCCCCAGCCTGCAAATTGTACGGAAGAAGCTATGTTGCTTAACAAACTTACACAGAATAAGTCATCAATTTTGACAAGACCTCCAGTCCCAGCTATTTGTCTTATTTATTTGTCATCCTTGGTCTTACTCCAAACCCTACATTTTGGAACATTATTTCTACAGATTAGGGTCAGAAGAGCATAAGCCCAACCCTCGGATTGATACCCAGTCACCTATAAACAATATATCTTGTACACGTAACTGAGTAAAGAGATCACAGGATTTATGTTCATCATCTGATCAGCATGTTTTAGACTAGTTATTTCTACAGGAGACACTACTTGATACAAAAACCTAAAACCCAACAAGTGTTTTTCAAAGAATATTTAAAAAAGAAGACATTCAATAAATGATGGGCGAAGTTATTGCTTTTTTAAATGAGGGCTGAAAGTGTGGGATTCTTAGGACTTTAAGCCCTTGGTTTGGACAAATTATGATCTAATGAGTAAACCTTAAACATTTAGAAAAGCAAGTCTTCCAAGAATGTAGTCTGCATATAGGAACTGATGTTGGTCTGCTGTTAGGAATGATAGGCCAGAAGTCAATATTTAGAAAGTATACACAAGAAAACAGCACAGGGAGAAAATGAGCCACCCATGTGTGTGGAAAAGTCAGCAAGAGGAGGACTCCAGACACAGGGACTTAGGAACAGCCAGGAGGTAAGAGCCTGCCAGTTTCCACCTGTTGCAGGAGACCTCTGCCTGGGCCGCCAGGGTTTCATAGTCCAACAGTGCTGGGAGTAAGCAAGCTGCCCATGTGTGTGGAAAAGCCAGTAAGAGGAGAGCCCCAGACACAGGAACTGAGGAAAGCCTGGAGGTAATAGCCTGCAGGTTTCCATCTGTGGTGGGAGACCTTGCCTGGGCGACCAGGGCTCCATAGTCAAACAGTGCTAGGAGAAAGCTAGCCTCCCAGGAGTGGGGACAAAACTGACTGATCAGAGGGTCCCATGTGGAATTCCCAGGTCACAGGGACTGAGGAACAGGGATCTGGTTTCTTTTCGTGGCTGGAGAGCAGAACCTGTGACACAGGGCTCCATACTCGAATAATGCCAGGAGAGAGCTGGTATACCAGGAGTGCCAACACACCTTTAAACACAGGGAAGACCACCACTTCTTTTCAAATTTACTGGACCAAGAGAGACCCTAGCAGAGCCATCAGGACTCAGGAAACAAGGGTCAGCTGGGGATTAGATCTTTCCTGTTTCTGTCTGAATCCCAGAGCTGACCTGCACCACAACTCTCCAAACCCAAATTCCTCTCAGAGAGAACTGGTCTCCAAAGAGTATTGACACTTGGGCTTACAGGAAAGACAAGCCACAGTCACAGAGAGAAAGATCAGTTAACACCAGAGATAACCAGATGGCGAAAGGCAAGGGTAAGAACACAAGGAACAGAAACCAAGACTACTTGGCTTCATCAGAACTCAGCTCTCCCACCACAGCCAGCCTTGGATACCCCAACGCACAATAAAAGGAAGACTCAGACTTAAAAACACAGATCAAGAGGATGGTAGAAGTTTTTAAGAAGGAAATAAACAGCCCCCTTAAAGAAATACAAAAGAACACAGGTAAATAATTGGAAACCCTTAAAGAGGACACATAAAAATCCCTTAAAGAATTACAGGAAAACACAATCAAATAGGCAGAAATACAGGAAAATACTATCAAATAAATGAACAAAACCATTCAGGAATTAAAAACAGAAATAGAAACAATAAAGAAATCAAAAAGGGAGACAACCCTGGAGTTAGAAAACATAGGAAAGAAATCAGGAGTCATAGATGCAAGCATCGCCAACAGAATACAAGAGATGGAAGAGAGAATCTCAGGTGCAGAAGATACCATAGAAAACATGGACACAACAGTGAAAGAATACATAAAATGCCAAAAGCTCCTAACCCAAAACTTGCAGGATATCCAGGATACAATGAGAAGACAGAACCTGAGGATAATAGGTATAGAAGAGAGTAAAGATTCCCAACTTAAAGGACCAGTAAATATCTTCAACAAAATTTTAGAAGAAAACTTCCCTAACCTAAAGAAAGTGATGACCATAAATATACAAGAAGCCTACAGAATGCCAAATAGACTGGACCAGAAATGAAATTCCTCCCATCACATTATAGTCAAAACACCAAACATACAAAATAAGGAAAGAATATTAAAAGCAGTAAGGGCAAACTGGCAAGTAACATAAAGGCAGACCTTTCAGAATTACACCAGACTTCTCACCAGAGACTATGAAAGCTAGAAGATCCTGGGCAGAGCTCATACAGACTCTAAGAAAACACAAATGCCAGCCCAGGCTGCTATACCCAGCACAAATCTCAATAATAATAGATGGTGAAACTAAAATATTCTATGACAAATCCAAATTTGCAGAGTATGTTTTCACAAACCCAGTCCTACAAAAAATAATCGGTGGAAAACACCAACTCAAGGAGGGAAACAACACTCAAGAAAAAGCAAGAAAGTAATCTTTCAACAAACTCAAAAGAAGATAGCCACACAAACATATAAACAACATCAAAAATAACAGGAGACAACAATCACTATTCTTTAATATCTCTTAACATCAATGGTTTCAATTCCCCCAAAAAAAGATATAGACTGACAGGCTGGATGCAAAATAAGACCCAGCATTTTGCTGCATCTGGGAAATGCACCTCTGAGTTAAAGACAAACACTATCTCAGAGTATAGGGCTGGAAAACAATTTTTCAGGCAAATGGCCCCAAAGAAACAGGCTGGAGTAGCCATTCTAACATAGGATAAAATTGATTTTCAAACAAAATTCATCAAAAAAGATAAGGAAGAACACTTCATACTCATCAAAAGAAAAATCTACCAAGAAGAACTCTCAATTCTGAACATCTATGACCCGAATGCAAGAGCTCCCACATTCATAAAAGTAACTTTATTAAGTTCAAAGCACACATTTCACCTCACACAATAATAGTAGGAGACTTGAACACCCCACTATCAACAATGAACAGATCTTGGAAACATAAACTAAACAGAGACACAGTGAAAATAACAGATGCTATGAACCAAATGGGTTTAACAAATGTCTATAGAACATTTCATCCTACATCAAAAGAATATACCTTCTTCTCAGCACCTCATGGTACCTTCTCCAAAATTGATCATATAATTGGTCACAAAACAAACCTCAACAGATATAAGAAGATTGAAATAATCCCATGTCTCCTACCAGATCACTACGGAATAAGGCTGGTCTTCAATGGCAACAGCAACAACAGAAAGCCCACATACACATGGAAGCTGAACAATGCTCTACTCAATGATAACTTGGTCTAGGAAGAAATAAAGAAAGAAATTAAAGACTTCCTAGAATTTAACGAAAATGAAAGTTTAACATACTCAAGCCTATGGGACACAATGAAAGCAGTGTTAAGAGGAAAGCTCATAGCTCTGAGTGCCTCCAAAAAGAGAGCATATACTAGCAGCTTAACAGCACACCTGAAAGTTCTAGAACAAAAAGAAGCTAATACACCGAAGAGGAGTAGAAGGCAGGAAGTAATCAAAACAAGGGCTGAAATCAACCATGTGGAAAGTAAAAGAAGTATACACGTAATCAACAAAGCCAGGAGTTGGTTCTTTAACAAAATCAACAAGATAGATAAACCCTTAGCCAGACTAACCAGAGGGCACAGAGACAGTATGCAAATTAACAAAATTAGAAATGAAAAGGGAGATATAACAACAGATTCTGAGGATATTAAAAAAATCATCAGATTCTACTACAAAAGCCTATACTTAACCAAATTGGAAAATCTGGAGGAAAAATATAAGTTTCTAAACAGCTACTAATTACCAAATTTAAATCAGGATCAGAGAAACCATCTAAACTGTCCCATAACTCCTAAAGAAATAAAAGCAGTCATTAACAGTCTCCCAACCAAAAAAAAGCCCAGGACCAGATGGGTTCAGTGCAGAATTCTATCAGTCGTTCAACGAAGACCTAATACCAATACTCTTCAATCTATTCCACAAAATAGAAACGGAAGAACACAACTCAATTCATTCTATGATGCCACAGTTACACTGATACCAAAACCCTACAAAGACCCAGCAGTAAAAGAAAACTTCAGACCAACTTCCCTTATGAATATGCAAAAATACCCAATAAAATTCTTGCAAACCAAATCCAGGACCACAACAAAGCAATCATTCACCATGATCAAGTAGGCTTCATCCCAGGGATGCAGGGATGGTTCAATACCCAGAAATTCATCAATGTAATCCACTACATAAACAAACTCAAAGAAAAAAAACCACATGGTCATTTTGTTAGATGCTGAAAAAGCATTTGACAAAATTCAACATCTGTTCATGATAAAAGTCTTGGAAAGATCAGGAATTCAAGAAGCATACCTAAACATAGCAAAAGCAATTTACAGCAAACCAGTGGCTAATATCAAACTAAATGGAGAGGAACTTGAAGCAATTCCACTAAAATCAGGGACTAGGCAATGCTGCCCCCCCTCTATCCAATATAGTACTTGAAGTTCTATCTAGAGCAACCAGACCACAAAAGGAGGTCAAAAGGATACAAATTGGAAAGGAAGAAATCAAAATATCACTATTTGCAGATGATATGATGGTATACTTAAATGACCTGAAAAACTCCACCAGAGATCTGCTACAGCTGATAAACACTTTCAGCAAAGTGGCTGGATACAAAATTAACTTAAGCAAATCAGTAGCCTTCCTATACTCAACGGACAAACAGGCTGAGAAAGAAATTAGGGAAATGACACTCTTCACAATTGTCACAAACAATATAAAATATCTTGGTGTGACTCTAACCAAACAAGTGAAAGATCTGTATGACAAGAACTTTAAGTCTCTGAACAAAGAAATTGAGAAAGACCTAGAAAATGGAAAGATCTCCAATGCTCATGGATTGGCAGGATTAATATAGTTAAAATGGCCATCCTGCCAAATGCAATCTACAGATTCAAAGCAATCCCTATCAACATCCCAGCTCAATTCTTCATAGATTTAGAAAGAGCAATTCTCAAATTCATATGGAATAACAAAAATCCAGGATAGCAAAAACTATTCTCAACAATAAAACGACTTCTGGGGGAATCAGCTTCCCTGACCTCAAGCTATACTACAGAGCAGTAGTGATAAAAACTGCATTGTATTGGTACAATGACAGGCAGGTAGATGAATGGAATAGAATTGAAGACCCAGAAATGAACCCACATACTTATGGTCACTTGATCTTTGACAAAGGAGCTAAAACCATCCAGTGGAAAAAAGACAGCATCTTCAACAAATGGTGCTGGTTCAACCGGTTGTCTACATGTCAAAGATTGCAAATTGATCAATTCCTACCTCCCTCTACAAAGCTCACATCCAAGTGGATCAAGGACCTCCACAGAAAACCAGGTATACTGAATTAATAGAAGAGAAAGTGGGGAAAAGTCTTGAACACATGGGCACAGGGGAAAGTTCCTGCACAGAACACCAATGGCTTGTGCTCTAAGATCAAGAATCGAAACATGGGACCTCATAAAATTACAAAGCTTCTGTAAGGCAAAGGACACTGTAAATAGGACAATACAGCAACTGACAGATTAGGAAAAGATCTTTACCAATCCTGCATCTGATAGAGGGCTAATATGCAATGTATATAAATAACTTAGGAAGCTAGACTCCAGAGTTCCAAATAACCCTATCAGGAAATGGGGAAGAGAGCTAAGCAGAGCATTCTCAACTGAGTAAACTTGAATGGCTGAGAAGCATCTAAAGAAATGTTCAACATCCTTAGTCATCAAGGAAATTCAAATGAAAACAGCCCTGTCATTTCACCTCATACCAGTCAGAATGGCTAAGATCAAAAACTCAGGTGACAGTAGATGTTGTTTAGGATGTGGAGAAAGAGAAACACTCCTCCATTGCTGGTGGGAATGCAAGCTGATACAACCTCTCTGGAAATCAGTTTGGTGGGCCCTCAGAAAAATGAACATAATACTATCTGTGGACCCAGCTATTCCACTCCTGGCATGTACCCAGTAGATGCTCCTATGTGTAATAAAGACACATGTTCTACTATGTTCATAGCAGCCATATTTATAATAGCTATAAGCTGGAAACAACCCAGATGTCTCTCAACAGAAGAATGGATAAAGAAAATGTGGTATATTTACACAATGGAATACTACTCTTCTATGAAAAACAATGATTTCCTGAAATTCACATACAAATGGAAGGAACTTGAAAATATCATCCTGAGCGAGGTAACAGAATCACAAAAGAATGAACATGGTATGTACTCACTGTTAAGTGGTTATTAGCCCACAAGTTCGAAATAACCAAGATTCACTTTGCTGCAACCGTAGGGCTGTGTGTGAGGTCTCAGATGGTGGACTTGGAGAAGGGACTGAAGGAACTGAGGGAGTTTGCATCCCCAGGGAGGCAGCAACAGTGGGAACTGGCCTGATGCCCCTGACTCCTGGAGACTGATTCACCAATCAAAGAATACACATGGAGGGACCCATGGTACTCGCTACATATGAGGCAGAGGAGGGTATTGTTAGCCATAAGGGGGAGGAGAGGCCCTTGGGCCTGAGGGTGGTAGATTCCACAGTATAGGAGAATGCCAAAGAGGGAAGAGGAGAGTGGGTGGGTTGGTAGGAGGGAGAATACCCTAATAGTGGCAAGGGGATGGCGGAGTAAATGGGGAGGTTCCAAAGGGGAGAGCTGAAAAGGGGGAAACATTTGAAATGTAAATAAAGTAGAAAAAATAAATAAAAAAAAGAAAAAAAAGAAAGCATATACGAAGGTTCTGTATAAATAATAGTTCAAAATTTTGTGTTCTAAATGTACATGTATTTGTATATCTATGTTTATGTATATGTTTACATGTATATGTATATATGTTTGCATTTATACATATATATTTCACACACTACAACTTAGTATTGCCAGATTTGTCAAATCATACTTTCATTAATAATTTTGTATATATTTTCTTCTGTTTCAAGAAAGAAAACTCATGATATGGTTAAGCATCTGAGATTCATGGGAGTTGTCTAATCTCCCATATTCCCTTTCCTTGGAGACATACACAGAGTTCTTATATGCACACTCAGTGGACATAATATGATTCTTTAAATACTGATTAAGAATAACTGTACTTTTCTGAAATCTGTATTGAAAAATAAACTTAAATCTTTCATGTTCCTACAGTTAACACATCAGCACTTTTGTATCAGTCCTTGGTCTGTCAACATTCATTGTTGTCACTTGACTTGTCAGAAACCTGAGGTCAGAAACTCATGTCAATAAATCCCAGGAATAAACTGGCAATGATGTTGTTATGGCACAAACAATTATAAAAACTGAAAGCTTTAGCATTTCATCTCAATGTATACTTGCACTGGTGAACTGACACAGGGTTTCTGGATGACAATGAAAATAACAGTCACAGATGCAAAGTAGGGGCTCAATATCACTCACCTTCCTGTACAAAAGCATTGTCCCAACAAAAGGCAGAGGTCTGGGGCCAGGAATCCCTAGCTTCTTAAAAAGTCCATGAGTAGAAGTTCCATAACTAAATCATGGAAGAGAAAACCAAGTCATGGACATTATATGTGTGTGTGTATGTATGTGTGTGTGTGTTTGTATGTACTCACAATGCACATACATGAATACCCACATTCGTATGCACATATATAGATATTGATACAAGGGTACTAACTTATGTATATTATTGACTCAATATATGTGAGTATATACATGTGTGTATTAGTTTATGTGAATATATATTCTTGGATGCAAATATTGATAATTACTAGGATCTATCCAGAGAGGAAACAGATGAGCAGAATTTAACATAAACACCTAGAGTAATAATACACTTCACATCATAGTGTCAATATGTAATACAACTTTATACGCTTGAGTTTGAATATTACTGAGGGGCTCATAGACTTAGAAAGTAAACACAGATAACTGTATGGGTAGCCCGAAATGCAAGATCCACAAGATCACTCATGAAGGTTATATAAGCAGTGAACAGTGAGTTTGTTCAGTAGAAGAGGACAGCTAACCAGTTGAGATTTCTGGTAAAGACTCTCTGAGCTGTCCTGTCTCACAGCCTGCAAACTGTTCAGAGCTTCCAACATGCAGCTTTTGGGATGGAGAGAAGGACCAACAGTTAAGAACATTTGCTGCTCTTGCAGAGGGACCAGGATCAGTTCTCCACACCCACATGCCAACTTACAACAGGCTATAATCCCAGTTCCTGGGAATCCAATGCCTTATTCTGACCTTTATACTTATCATACATGTAGGCAAAACAGCAACATGCACAAAAACTATTTTTTAAAGATACAGCATTTGTGAGTCACCAATTGTTCAGGTGTGATTTTTTTAATGTTGCAGATGCCTTTGAGCCATTCATGCTTCTGGAAGTAATATTTAATACAAATTACTGTCATACTGCCATAAATTTTTAGCTCTCTAAGGTATCATTGGTGACATGCTAATGTCATAGGATGCTTTCTTCCATTTTCCCAAGAATAGTTGAATAGCATCATGAGTTACCCAAATGAAACAACAAGGCAACAAACTACATAAAGCATATCTCTGTCCTGTTTCTTCCAAGGCTTTCTGTACTGAGTTAATCAACCACAGGCACTTAGTTAACTGGCTTGGTAACCCGACTGTATCTAATGACAACTCTCTCTGGACAAACAGTCTGTGGGCAGAATAATCTTTAACACCTCAAGTGTAGTCTTTGTGAGTTCTAGATCCTACAAACCTTGTTATCATAATGTGAAAAACAAATTACAGATTAATAACAGGAAACAATCAAGAGAAATAGCTGAGTAACCATTTTAAACCTGGTCTTTAGTCTCACAATACTGGCTACTAAACAAGGGTTGATAAAGTATTGCTGAAAAGCTCAATGAGATAAATGATTTAGTTTACAGCAGATTTTTTAAATCATTTCTGGCAATATGAATGTCCATTAGATAATACCTTTTGTTTTCCAACAGGGAACAGGGCCTAAGAATCATCCCAAGTACAGGGATACAAAGGAGAGTAGTCCAACCCATTACTCACAGGTAGAGCAGCAACAGAATATAGACAACAGTACCCATGTTTCTACTGAAAAGTTTGGAATCAGGTCCATTTCTCTTTTCTTTCAACAAATCTATTCTCTGACTTTTCCTAGCAGGTAAAGACTTGAGTTCCCCTTCTGAGTCTAGTTGTGTGTGTGTGTGATGCCAGTCCTCAGTATGATGTGATGCCAGTGCTAGGACAGAAGGTGCAGTCAATATTGTGCATAGAATGGCGAACTGTGTACCCTAGGTACTGGAAAATGAGTTTCCTCTTTACTTGATAGTTAACAATTTTTCATATTAACAGTTTGACTTTTTCATAGTTACTGTCTCCAGGAAATTAGTAAATAACCAAACTGATGCTCTAGGGAAGATCAAAGGTCATGGATATTTTTAAAATATAAAATATAGTAAAGTGTTTGATGCAAAGTAATTGACCCAGCATGGATTAATTATTGCTCCTGATAAAATTCAACATAATAAGCTGATAAACTATTTGGGAAGAACAATTCATAATGGATATATTATATCTCAAAAATTGCAGCTTAAGATTGATAAATTAAAGACACTTAATGATTTTCGAAGATTATTGGGAAATATTAATTGGATTAGACCTTATTTAAAAATTACTATAGCTACACAGAGAAACCCTGTCTCGAAAAAACAATACAAAACAAAACAAATCACTATAGGAAAATTGCATTATTTATTTGAAATTCTTAAAGGAGATCCTGATTCCAAATCCAAAAGACAGCTTATGAAAGAAGCTTTAGAACAATTAGAATTGATAGAAAAAATGATGCAAGATGCAAAAGTAAAACAAATAAATTATCTAAAAACGTGGTCTCTTATTATACTTATAACATCTTACATCCCTATTGCATGTCTGTGGCAAGAAGGTGTATTAGAATGGATTGATCTCCTTCATACTCAAGTAAAAATGATATCTTCTTTTCCTTTTATGTGTACTCATTTAATTCTTAAAGGGAGGTTATGATCCAGAGATTTATCTTGCAAAGAAATGCAAGGAATCTACATTCCCTATAATAAGAAACAATTGGAGTATTTACTTCAAACTGCAGATGCATTAGCTCATTATACAGGACAAATCAAATCTCATGTACCTCAGCAACGTATGTTAAAGTTTGTAGAAGAAAAATCTTCCTTTCTAAAATAGCATTGGAACCCATTTCCAATGCCCTCTTGGTATTTACAGATGGGTCATCCAATGGAATTTCAGCCATCTATACAAAAGACCTGTAATTACTAAAAAGGCTAAAGGAATTTCTGCACAGTGGAAATTATTGCAGTTATTATTGTCCTTGAACACATACCTGAAGAGTTTAATCTTTATACATATTCAAAATATGTAGTTCATCTATTTCCTTATATAGAGACAGTTCTTAGATCTGGAAATTCCAAAATTATATCACTCTTGCTTCAGTTGCAAAATATAATTCAATCAAGAAATGAAAATTTTTTATAGGACACATCAGAGGACATAGTATACTGCCAGGCCCACTGGCTTTAGGAAATGCTATGGCAGATTTATTAACAAAGGAGCACTTGATTGCTGGTGTGGTTGAACAAGCATTAGAAAGTCGTGCTTTACATCATCAGAAAGCATTGGTCTTAAGAAGGATGTACAATTTGACATGAGAACAGGCTAGGCAAATTGTGAAGGACTTTAAACATTGTACTGATGTATATCATCCATTAAAAATGGGAGTTAATCCACAAGGCCTTAAGGCTCAAGTTTTGTTGCAAATGGAATGACTCATATCCCAGAATTTGGAAAATTGGCCTATGTACGTGTTGCTGTAGATACCGATTCTCATGTGGTTATGGCCACTGAAAGAACAGGGGAGGCTCTGAAAGATGTCATACAACATTTTATTATATGTGTCTCTTTGGTAGGTGTGCCAAAAAGAGTTAAAACTCATAATGCTCCAGCTCATACTTCTCAAGCTTTCGCAAAGCTCTTCATTCAGTGGGGGTATAGAACATACATTGGGAATTCCATATAGTCCCCAAGGTCAGGCTATTATAAAAAGGATTCATCACGTGCTTAAGGTACAACTTCAAAGATTAAAATCTAGTGGTCACTACTGTTCCCCTAATCAATTACTAACCCATGCTTCATTTATGATTAATCACCTAAATACAGTTGATAGAGGTTGTACTCCTATGCAAAAGCATTGGGCTCATCCACAGCAGACTGTTATTCCTTTCGTAATGTGGAAGGATCTTTTAACAGGCATCTGGAAAAGGCCAGATGTCTTAATCACCTTGGGAAGAGGATGTGCATGTGTTTTTCCACAGAATGCAGAACCCCCAAAATGGATCCCAGACAGACTTATTTGACCCTTTCACCAGAAAACCTCTATCGAGAACCCAGAAAAGAAAGAAGCAAAAGAAGGTGAAAGAAGTAATATGGAAAATGAGGAAGCTTGCTGTCTCTCCTCCACAGGCATCTTTGGCTCCTCCACCAGAAGGCATTGTCATCCACCAGAAGGACAGATCCACCCACTTGGGGACAACTGAAGAAGCTCACCCAGAAGCACAACAAATGATCTCTGATATCAGGAAACCATCACTGGCAGAGAATATGTTTCTTGCTATGCTTGCTGTGGTTGCTATGCAGGTATACTATGCTCTGCAATCTTGTTCTGGGTTTATGTTCTCCATCCTCCACTTCTTCATCCCAAGGGTTGGGGACATAATGTGAATATCAGGGTCGTGACTACTAATACTGAGCTGCTAGAGTGGCATGCCGATTTTTCCTCCCATTTGACCTTCTTTAAATACGAGGCAATGTCAGCTTCTGCTTCAATTTCGATTGTTTTAAAAGGAACACCCCCATGGGCTGCCTTCCAATTAGTTACAGAACTTGTCTTTCTGATGCTCCAGATAGATCAGTTCCAAATAGGCTGCCTCCACATCATAGAAGGTTAATGTGGGAGCCTAGAATAAAGAGTTGGAAGTAGTATAATTATAATGATACTTTGGTAAAGCTAACAGAAACTATGCCTTTGGAACCATGTGTACGAGAATATTGGGATAATGATAAAATGTGGGCATCATTTCTCTAAAGATGAAAGTCCAAGTTGGCTTAAAT
Source organism: Rhynchomys soricoides (assembly GCA_019843965.1). Taxonomy (NCBI): domain Eukaryota; kingdom Metazoa; phylum Chordata; class Mammalia; order Rodentia; family Muridae; genus Rhynchomys; species Rhynchomys soricoides. Next base: position 101,929 of record JADRCH010000834.1, on the reverse strand, counting down.
GTGGGTTTGACTACTGGACTTCGGTACATGATCCTTGGAAAACTCAAGAAAAAAAATGATGGCTATTTTGTTGTTACACCTTTTAATAATTATAGATCATATTTTATTAAAGAGCAACTGCTTTTTAATAGATATAAGCCTGACATATGTCAAATGAGCTATCAATAGATGGTACATGCCAGGATGGGTGGAAACTATTTATATGAGTCACTCTCCTTCAGGTGATATTTACAATATTTTTCCAGGATTATTTAGATTTTTTGCTGCACCTAACATGGCTTATTTTAAAAAGCCTCGAGAATCTAAGAACATTCCTATGGCAATTAAATCTTCCCTAGGCTATCCTTATGGTATACTTGCTGGATGGTCTTCACATTTAAAAATTATTAAATTAGAATGATCCTATCAGGTCAGCTGTTTCAGATTTATTTTAACTAATTGTGTTGATCCTAGTTTAATTAAAACTTATTAAATTATTTTGATATTACAAAGAGCTTCCTATGTTATGCTTCTTGTAGATTTAAAAGATGATGCTTGGTTTGATAATGAAGCATTACAAATGCTTAAAAGAGTTAATGAGCTAACTAGACAAAAGGATTTTGTTGCAGGTTTAATTTTATGTATAGGTGCCATGTTAGTCAGGGTTTCTATTCCTGTATAAACATGACCATGAAGCAAGTTGGGGAGGAAAATGTTTATTCAGCTTAGTCTTCCACATTGCTGTTCATCACTAAAGGAAGTCAGGATTTAAACTCAAGCAGGTCAGGAAGCAGGAGCTGATGAAGAGGCCATGGATGGATGTTAGTTACTGACTTGCCTCCCCTGGCTTGCTCAGCTGGCTTTCTTATAGAACCCAAGATTACCAGCCCAGGGATGGCACTACTCACAAGAGGCCCTCCACACTTGATCACTAACTGAGAAAATGCCTTACACCTTGATCTCATAGAGGCATTTTTTCATTTGGTTGTCTTGGGTTATATAAGAAAGCCAGCTGAGCAAGCCAGGGGAGGCAAGCCGGTCAGAAATATCCCTCCATGGCCTCTGCATCAGCTCCTGCCTTCATGTTCCTGATCTGCTTGAGTTTCAGTCCTGACTTCCTTTAGTGATAAACAACATGGAAGAGTAAGCTGAATAAACCCTTTCCTGTGGGACTATGAAAGGCAGCCTGGTTTCTGGTTGAGCTAAGGCTTAAAACTCGAGAGCCTCAGTAGGGGCTCCCCAAAGGGGACAATCATACAAGGGACAATAGGCATTTTGCCATGCTTCTGGGCCCAAAGCTCCTGACAAGAGGCCACAGCTCTCCATAGGTATGTGATCATCATTCACATAGCCCAAGCCCCTTCACAGATAGAGGTGTGGTCATGTAGACTCAAGTTATTCCCATATTAATGAGGTACATAAAGTCTTAGCCAATAAACTCCCCTTCCCAGCCACTCTTCCCTGCAACTGGTATTTTAATCTCAGGCCCTCTTTGAGGTTGGGAGGTACAATTTCACTCATCAGCACTCTCCACCATGACAATAAACCCCCTAAAACCATGGACTGTCTCTCTTCATCGGGATCTACAATGGGAAAAGATGGAACAGGTCTTCATCTAAAGAGCTGCTTCTCATCTCCCACAGAAGGCCTCTCAGTGCTCCCAACCATAGTCACTACCAAACCAAACCAGCTAGCTGCCTACAGGCCAAAGACCTGGTCCCCAGCAGGACCCAGTCATGCTCCTCCCCTCCTTTCCCCTCAGGCATGGGCTAGATCCAGCCCATAGGCCCCCACTCCATTCTCAGCTCTTCCTTGGCATCCAGTGGCACTTGGGATGCCCAACAGCCTGAGAACCAGATGTAGCTGGCTCCGTGTAGTTCCTGGGACCACAGGCCATGCTTCCCCACCCCTCGGTGGTGTCCTGCATCTTCTCACAGCCCAACTCCCACCTGGCAGTGCCATGGGGTGATCTTGGTCAAACTTCCCACGTCTCACCTCCCACTGAGGCCCAAGCCCTGGGGCAGACTCGGTACCCCCACTACTTTAACCCAACACTTTCCACCTGAACTTGCTTCATGATCATGATATTAGTGCAGAAATAGAAACCCTGACTAAGACAAGTACTTTAATAGTCATTCCTACTTCACTTACAGTCTCAACAATCACTCTAGTATCAGTGATGATGACTGCACATTTTGTTAATGACTTAAATAAAAACATCTCTTTAGCATTTGTAAGCAACTGATTATAGATAAAAAATTAGAAGTAAAACTTGATGTTTTAGAATATGTAGTTTGAGCATTAGGACAAGAGATAGAAAATATTAAAGTTCCACTTTCTACCAGGTGTCTTACCAGCTTTCAGTATATATGTGTAACACCATTACTTATAATGGAAATCATAATTGGAATCTTACCAAAAATCATTTGTTGGGAATTTGGAAAGACAATGATATCTTCCAAGTAGTCTTTTCCTCCATCTCTACAGCCAAAAGAGATATTTATGAGCTTCAATGAAAAAATTAAAAAGGGTCAGATGCCACACCAACCCCAGTAGAATCTGTTTCACAAGTTCCACAAACTGAGGTGAAAACTGAGGTGAAAAGGAGGACTCCTGGACCTGGTTGTGAAACTCTTATCAGGAACAAAACATTGAGCCATAGTTCTCATGGCAATTTATCTGTTCTATTTTCTTTTATTCCTTTTCTTGTTTTTGACATGTTCCTGATAGCCTAAGCCAAGATCTTAATCGAGAAAATGTTAAGAAACCACCCCTTGAGATGAGGTCACTAGCCAGGACCTTATGTCCGGGAAAACCAGCACTTTATTTCATAAATCATTTATAAAACTATATATTATTATGATAGATAAAAACATTCCCAATAATGAAATTTCATATGGCTACACATGTGTTATCAGAGGTGAGCTTTGGTATGTGGTAAAGAAAGCCTTAAATAAAAAGAATTAAAATAGTTTAAATTTATGCTTTGAAGATTTATAAAAAATCAGGTATTAGATGTTAAACAGTAACTGATCCCAAAATTTCATTAACCTGTTTTTGGAACTATGCCACTAGCCTTGGATGATTGTCCCACTGAATAGATATTTTTCTGAGTTGTAATACTTAGATGATTTCTATTGTGCCAAGTAACTACGATGCCATCTGTTTTCTTCATGATTCTTTCACTGTATATATACTTTCAGAATTGTAATACCTATATGATTTTTGTGCTTTACCGTACCAGATAATGACAGTATTTGTGATTGCTTCACATTAACACCTCTCCTAAGAGCTGTAATACTGTTTCTTTATGTATAAAAACCCTTGCTCGAGAGCTGCAATATTAGCCCTCTGTCAAACATGGAGTTGGTGAAGATCTTTTCCTATTCTTTGAGCTCATTTTGTCCTATTGATAGTGTCCTTTGCTTTACAGAAGGTTTTCAAATTCATTAGGTCCCACTTACTAATTGTTAATCTTAGTGCTTGAACTGTTGATGTTCTGTTCAGGAAGGTGTGTCCTTGCCAAAACATTAAAGATTATTCTCTACCTTCTCTTTCAGATTCAGTGTATCTGGTCTTGAAGTCTTTGGTTGACTTGACATGAGTTTTGTGCAAGTTGATACATATAGCTTTATTTGCATTCTTCTACATACCAACATCCAGTTAATATCATTTGTTAAAGACTGTGCAGAGAACTGTAGCCAAACATTAGGCAGAGCTTAGGAAGTACTTTGAAGAGGGGGAGGAAGGATTGGAGGAATCAGAGGGATCAGGGATACACCATGAGATCAGAGGTCAAAGAATCAACTGGCTGGGACTCCTTGGAACTTGAGAGATCAGTGCTTCTGTTGAGTTCTGACCTAGACCCACCTCATGTGTGGTATGGCTGAGTAGGTTGGTGTTATTGTGGAAATATGAAAAGTGGACCTCTCCTTGATTCTTTTGCTTATTTGTGGGATCCTTTTCACCCTACTGTGTTGCTTTTCCAGCCTTGATGAGATGGTATATGCCTGGTATTATTGTAGTTTGTTATACCTTGTTTGGTTGATGTCCCCAGCAGCCTGCTTTTTCTGAAGGGAGGCAAGGCATGGTGATTGGGTGGGGTGCTATAGGATGGAATTGGGGTGTAGCTGAAGGAAAGTGGAGGTGGATGGGAAAGAGGCTGGTGGAAAAGGAGTCTGTGGTATAAAGGTAATATATGACAGAAGAATAAAAATATATGCAACATGTCGTCTTCCACACAACATAAACACACGTGAACATGTACACACACACACACACACACATACCACTTGCAAAAATAAATTCAGGAATAATCTTGCATCAAAGAAAGCATCTTGACTTAAAGACTGACACTCATTTAGGCAAAGGTTTGAAGACCATTATTTCCCTGAGGAAATGGAGCTAAACATATGCAGGTGTCCTTGAACCATACAAACGATGGAGAAATGGCGCAGGGGTTAAGAGAGTGCACTTGTTCTTCCTGAGGGTGACCCATGTTGAGTTTCTAGTACATGTGTGCTGATAAATCTAAAACAATCAAACAACAAAACCAAAATGAAAACCAAACAAACCAAACAAACAAACAAAAAACCCACATGTGTTCATGGGATAAGATCACTGGCTACACTTCCAGGGAACCTGGGTTCATTTCCCAGCACTCACATGGATGCCCACACTCACCTGTAACTCCAAGTTCTATGGCCAATGCATGAATGTGGTACACAGATAATATCAATGTACATGAAATAAAAATAAACAAATGAAAACATATGAAAGCTTGTGGTATACCATTAAAGTATTTTAAGAAGCATGCATATACCTCTAAGTGCCTACATTTAGAAGTCACAGAGACCTCAAATAAACAGCTTAGTGATTCAACTTAGAGCACTAGAAAACTATAACAAATATTGCTCCAAAATAAGTAAAACAAAATAAAGAAAGTAATAATTAAGATTAGGGATGAAAATAATAAAATAAAACTGGGGGAAATGATACAAGTAATCAATGAACAAACAATAACTTCTTTGAATGAATAAACATCATTGATAAGCTCTTAGCCAAAGTAACCAAAAGAAAAAGTGAAAATGCCCAAATCGGTAAATGAGAGGTGGAAGGAAAATCATTAATATACAGGAGCATAAAATCCATAGAAGTGGAAGGAGAAACCTGAGAAACATTTTTTACTAAATTCAAAATTTGAAAAAAAAGTATGTATTTCTAGACATGATTATATACCATGATCAAAGCAATAATTAGAGCAGATCTCAAAAAAAGGAGGTAAGATTGAAAAAGTAAGTTTTAAAATCTTCTTATTTAAAAGTTGAGGGTGTAAATGAACTGATTCACTTTTGAATTTTACCACATCCTCAAAGAAAAACCACCACTAATTCCTCTCAAGTGATTGCATATAATAATAAAAGAAGGAACACTACCAAACTATGTTAGTGAAATCAGTATATCCCAGACTCTGGAAACTGATAATGTAGTTAAAAAAATAAATTAAAAATCCTGGCCTGAAGCTCCTTTCCTACCTTTGAGTATTTGTATTCCCGGATGAAAGGCAATGCAGCCTTTGTATTTTTAATATGCTTTAGGCAGCGCAGTAACTGGGAAGACGCCTACCCTCTGTGCTGTTAGAATCTATTTTCCTATAGATAACCCTGAGTTATTACTATTTACTATGTTCCACCTGAGCTGCTGTTAGCATCAATTGGCCAACCCACATGGTCACGCTTTTATGGCTCAGCTATTCCATGGCAGTTCTCCTTCTCACTCCTGCATGTTATTCCTCTTTCATGGCAGCTTCTTTCTCCCCTCCCTTCTCATGATCCTCTCTTTCCAAGCCTGTGAAACCAAAATCTTGCCTATGTCTGTTCTGCTCAGCTATTAGCTGTTGGCATCTTTATATACCAACCGCAATTGAATGTGGACAGGGTCATTTATTGTCTTATATGTAGACTCTCTCTTCTCTGGGGCACCAGTCTTGGGGACCTCAAATTAGCATTTGAATACAAGCAGCATTAGGCTGACCCACCACATTCCCCCCTATTTTATCCAATTAAAATGGCTCTTTTCTCTCAGATATTAATTGAACACAATTATAACAATTACGCAAATTATACAGAATGATATACACTTATAATGTGCAGGCCATTATATATGGCAATTAAGATAAAGTGTTCTACCTTTTATCCTGACTTAATGAGTTCATAATTCTGTACCTCTATCATGTTTGATTTTAATTTATATTTCCATCTAAAATCCATCCTTTTGAACGTAGAACATCTTCTTTAATGCTAAAACTTAAGTTCAGTTGTGAGAGTCTAACTACCTAGTCGTCAACCCCATCAGAGATTTAAGAATATTTTGAGTTTTGTTGGGCCTGTCCCGCACCTCACCCCCCCAGCAGTGATTGGCAGGCAGCCTGCACCCCAGCTCTCAGGCAACCAATGCCCTGCCAGCAGGCAAGTGTGAGGGAGCTCTAGTTCGGCCAGTGCTTGGCTCATGCTTCGGTTGGAGGAGGTGCCAGGAGGAGGCTTCATCACTACCTCTCTCCGCTCCCAAGCCTATCTGTCACAGCCCCAAGTCCAGCTCACAAGGCCCCACAGCCTCTGCGGATCCTTTGCAGATATGGCAAAACCCATGTAGAACAGTGGTGGCTGCTCAGCCAATGCCACCTCCCTCTCTTGGGGAGACCCCCTCCACCCACGGTCTCAGGGCCACCATCATCTTAGGCCCCCAGGCCACTATCCAGATGAAGCTGATGACCAGGGACAGGTGTGAGGCAGCAGTGATGAGGAGGATGAAGAGCCTTTCAGGACAGCCAACAAGGCTCGGGGCATGTCACCACCTGGATCTCAGCAGTAGGCACCGCTCCTTTCAATAGCAGTCTCACAACAAGCAGCGTCTTCTTCATCAATCTCCTTTAGCTGTCCAGCCCGAGCCTCGGGCTGTCTCCATGGTCACAGTCCTCAGCACTGCATCCTGAGGCAGCAAGGCCCAAAGCAGCCTGTCTGCAGGCCCCGGTTTTGAGCTTGGTGTTAGTACTAGCTCAGGGACTGGGAGCACTGCACGTGGCCTGGGGCAACCTCCATCATAGGGGCAGGATGCAGGGGCCATGGGTTTGCAGCAGCGACTGTGGCGGTGAGAGCAGCTTTGGCAGCACTGGCCCCAATTCCTCAATCTCTTGTCTGTCTGCCCTCCTGCACTGGACTCCGTGTTGCTGAGCACAGCTGGGACTGTGGCAGCTCTGGGCCAGGGCTCAGCCCTGGGGGGCAGCCTGAACTGGACTCTGACTGCAGTGCTGATGTTGTTCTACCCCTCCTGCTGTCCAGAATGCAAGAGGGTGTGCTCTAAATTTGAGTAGATGGTCCTACCCCAAGGCATAACCAATAGCCCCATTTATGTGTCAATATTATATGTTTAATTTCTTTTCATCCTTTTAGAATATTCCAGTATTTTATTTTAAATTTATATGGATGATATTATTTTGCGTGCCCTTAAATTTTTGGACCTTCAGGAGCTTACTGATAAGTGTCTTTCCATCCTTAAATATAATAATTTTGGGGTGGCTCTTGAAGTGGTTCAAAGGGTGCCACCATTTAATATCCTGGGTTCCATGTTGTGCTTAGATATTGTGTCCCCTGTTAAGCCTCAACTTCACATTTAAGATTCTTGTACCCTGCCACAGTTACACAATCTTTTAGGAGAAATCAATTGGATGAGGTCTTGGATCTCCATTGCCACAGAAGTTCTAACACCATTCTTTGACATCCTTAAAGGAAGTGACCTCTCCAACCCCTATAGTACTGACTCTTATCATATCCATTTGTTGAGCAAGATTCAACAAGCCAATGATACCACAACCCTTAAACAATATGATCCCGACTTACACCTTATTTTATACTTTTTCCCCAGAGAAATGCTGTGTGCTGTGCTACTTGGACAGGAAGGCCAGGAACCCATCCATTGGATCCATCTTTCATTGGGAGGGGCCAGTTGAGTTTATTCTAAAGCTAATCAGCTGGGCAATTGCATTGTCTATGGGAGAGATCTTTCCATTAGGCTCTTTGGGGCACAGCCTTTTACCCTTATTACCCCATTAAAAATACAGATTTTCTTTGGTTACAGAGAAACAATAGCTGGCTTACTCTGGCCTTAGAGGGCTTTCCTGGTGAAATTGATCGCCACTTTTAACCACATACATGGATGAGTTCCTTCTTGAGACATAAGTGGAGGTTCCCTAGACTTTTTCTTTCTAGCCGAAATCCAAATTATCCCACCGTCTTTACTGATGATGGGTGCCAGGGATCCTCCATTGTTGTGTATACTCCCTTTTGAAAGGGTGACCTGCCTACCTCCATAAAATCAGATGTTCATGTTGTTGAGGGATCTGCACAGTTTAAAGAACTTTTTGCGGTAGTGTTGGCACTGGATTCCGTGCTTTGAGCCTTTCATTCTGTTTGCTGATAGCCTTTATGTGGTAAATTTGCTGCCCAACTTGATTGAGTCTCATATTTAGCAAGATTCTAATCCTGTCACTCCCTTAATGATATAGGCCTGTACTTTATTTACACAGAGACAAAGCCCTACCTATATCCAACATCTTCTAGGCCACCAAAACCTCCCAGGGTTTTTATCCCATGGGAATAGCCTGTCTGACCATCTAGCCTCTACATTACAGTGTCATACTGTCTCCGAGGCTGTGCAGTTCCACTCATTGACCCACCTCAACTGGAAGGGACTTAGGCATAAATTCCCAAATGTTCCAGTGGAAGATCTTAAAAAGATAATGTGTACCTGTAATTCTTGCCAGCTATTTCTACAGGTGCCTCCCCTCCAAACAACAGGATGTAATCCCCTGGAAATCCACCCTAATAATCTCTGGCAGCTAGATGTTACTCATTATTCCCTATTTAGAAAGCTCAAATACATATTTTTGATTGTTGATAACTTCTCCCAACTGTGCTGGGCGTTGGCCCGTGCCAGAGAAAAATCTAAACATGCTATTATGCATATGCTTCAATGTTTTGCCATTCATGGACTTCCAGATTAGATTAAAATAGATAATGGCCTGTGTTTTACAAGCAAACCTTTTTCAGAGTTTCTCAATATGTAGAAGATCTCCCACATATGGGCATCCCTTAAAACCTTAGAGGACAGGCAATTATCGAAAGACAAAAGCAAGCTTTCAAGCCTCAGTTACAAAAACAAAAGGGGGAGTCTTTACCCCACATGATCAGCTTAAAAACGCATCATTCACTTTAAATATTTTAAATTTTTCAAAAGAAAATCCTTAGTATCCCCATTTCAAAGACATTGGACCTCATCCATCTCCTATAGCTTGATATAAGTTAGATGGAAGGATGCACTGGTGGGAATTCGGACAGGACCAGACCTGCTCCTGACAGCCAGGTGGGAATTCAGCTGCATATTTCCACAAAGTGACAGAAGATCAATTGGGATACAGGCTAGAGACATAAAGTATATGCCCTGAAAAGTGGAGGCTGACAATAATCTTTCTACGGATTCCTTCTGCCTTGAGAAACACCCCCCCCATGTTTATCCCTCAGAAGACCAAGATGATCAAGAAAACAACCCTGCAGCTGACATGGATGCTGCACCCTGTCTTGACTGAGGGAAGATTCGGTGACCCCCGAGGAGTACAAGAGATCCTCAAAAAACTGTAGGGTAACCCCTGTAACTGTAAATGAAGTAAAGAGAGTTTCAGGACAACACATTGTGGCCTGGATTTCATGGCTTATTTCCCTGTTCCCTCCCCCTCCTTGGCCCCTTTCCATTCCATCTCCTTATCTTGACTGTTGGGCCCTGTGTGCTCAATATGCTCACTCAATTTATCCATCAGAGGCTAGAGGTGATCTGACTTCACCAAGTTGAAGTCCATTAACAAAAATTTGTCTCTTCCGAGCCACGTTCCATATATCTCTCTGCTTATGAGCACCCTTCCTCAGCTCTCCACCTGACCAATAATGGGTAAGGTCACAGATGTGCTGAGATAACCTAAGACAGGTTGTGGAGCACCCCCACCTCCTTGAGCCAGAGTGACACATGGTATCCAGAGACATGTAAGATCCCCACATGGGGGACAACCAAAGACAGGAGCCATTTAACCTGCTCATTACAAAGACAAAAAGGGGGGATGTTTGGCAATTCCTGTGCCTCCTTCACTGGCAGTGATTGGCAGGCAGTCTGTGCCCTAGCTCCCAGGCAACTGAAGCTTCCTGGGCAGGTGATCAGGAGGGAGCTCCTGCTCAGCAGGGGCCAGGCACACTCCATGGCTGATGCAGATGCTGTTGCTGTCTCTCTCACCTCCTTGGCCCATCTGTCTCAGGCCCCAGACCCAGCTCACAGGACCCTGCAGCCTTGCTGGCTCTTCAGCAGAGATGACAACACCCGCATGGGCTCATGGGGTCCACTAAGCCACAACTGTTGCTGACTGCCTCGCCGGGGGAGACTCCTTCTACCTGAGGCCTCTGGGGTCAAGGCCTGGGTTGGGGCCACCACTGTCTTAGGTCTGAAGGCAGCTCTCCAGATGAAGCTGATGACCAGAGATGGGTGGTGGAGGCAGTGAAGAGGAGAATGAAGAGCCTTGCAGGGCAGCCAACAAGGCCAGGGCATGTCACCACCTGGACCTCGGTGGCCCCGCTGCTCCCAATCAATGTCTCCCAGTGAGCAGAGACTTTGTGGCCACTCCCCTTCAGATGCCCAGCCAGGGCCTGGGGCCAAGGCTGTCTCCATGATGATGGCCCTCAGGACTGAATCCTGAGGTGGCAGAGCATGAAGCGGTTCAATTTATATTTTGAAAGAAAGGGGTTTTTATAGTTTTTTTTTTATTTAATTAAACAGAAAGTGCGATATGTTGCAGGATTTTTCCCTATCTAATTATATTAGGGCAACAGGACTCCTGTGATTGGAGAGGGAACAGGGAGGCAGAGCTGAGAGTTCCAGAGACCGAGAGCATCTGTGGGGCCGGGGGAGAGGAGGAAGGAAAATGGCAGTGGACATGAAATGGTGCATGAACTGACACAGCGCCACTGGTGGTTATGATATCATCAGATGGGCAGCTTTTACCATTATCAATTGACTCTGAAATTATTGTATTGGAATCTTATAAATTGTGTTTTTATTGATACATAAATATGATTTGTTAATTAATGTTTAAGAGTTTAAATTCTACCAGGTAAATGGGTCTTGAGATGGCTGACCATAGGCATTTATTGCATGGGCCTGGCAGCAGAAGGGACTCAGCTCCAGAGAGTTGGCAGGACAAGAGAGTGAGATCACCCATCAGGAGCTCCATGGCTGCTGGTTGTCAGCACTAGCATGGAAACATGCCAGTGCCCTTTTAAAATATTTCCTGCAATAGCCCACTGGATGGGTCTCAAGTTGGGATGGCTACTGGTTGGCCATTCCTTCAGTCTCTGCTCCATATTTGTCCCTGAGTTTCTTGTAGACAAGATAAATTTTGGGTGGAAAATTTTGTGGGTAGATTGGTTTAAATTATCCCTTCATTGGAGGCCCTGCCTGGCTACAGGACATGGCCTCTTCAGGTTCCATGTCCCCACTGTTAAGCATCCAGGCGAAGGTCACCTGCATTGACTCCTGAGAGCCTCTGCCATACCAGAATTGGGACTTTCTAGAGATTCCTGTCACCTCCTACCCCTAGCCGCTGCAGATTTCCATTCATTATCCTGGCCCTTTGGGTCTCTCTCCTCTCTCTCCCCACACCTGATCCTGCCCTCCCATTAATTCCCCCCTCCCCTCTTCCACTCAGGTCTCTCCCCCCTTCTACCTTCCATGACTGTTTTGTTTCCCCTTTTAAGTAATATTCAAGCATCCTTATTTAGTCATTCCTTCCTGTTTAATTTCTCTGGGTCTGAGGGGTGTATCATGGGTATTCTGTTCTTCATGGCTAATACCCACTTATCAGTGAGTACATACCATGCATGTCCCTCACAGTTGTGTGTATCTCCAGTTCTATGACCTAATGTCCTCTCCTGGCTTATGTGAGCATCTGTTTCTGGGTGGTATGGGTTACCTTACTCAGGATATTTTCTTGTTCTACCCATTTGCCTGAAAAAGTCAAGATGTCCTTGCTTTTAATAGCTGAATAGTATTTCATTGTGTAAATGCACCACATTTTCTGTAGCCATTCTTTGGGTGAGGATGTCTGGGTTGTTTCCATTTTCTGGCTATTAGGAATAAAACTGCTATGAATATAATGAAGCACCTGTCCTTGTACTATGTTGGAGCATATTTTGGGGATATGACTATGAGCAGTATAACTGGGTCTTGAAGTGGAACTATTTCGATTTTTCAAAGAAACTGCCATACTGATTTCTAGGGTGGTTGTACAAGTTTGTACTCCCATCAGCAATGGAGGAGTGTTCCCATTATTATTTAACTCCTTGCCAGCATGTGCTGTTGCTTGAGTTTTTAATCTTAGTCATTCTGATTGGTATAAAGTGGAATCTCAGTGTCATTTTGGTTTGCATTTCCCTGTAGACTATGGATTTTGAACATTTATTTAATTGCTTCTCAGCCATTCAAGATTCCTCTGTTGCAAATTCTCTTTTGCTTTGTACCTCATTTTTAAATCGGGTTATTTGGTTTGTTGGAGTCTAACTTCTTGAGTTCTTTATTTATTTTGCATATTAGCCTTCTATTGGATGTATGGTTGGTAAAGATCTTTACTCAATCTGGAGGCTGCCATTTTCTCCTCTTGACAGTGTCCTTTGCCTTACAGAAGCTTTTCAGTTTCTTGAGGTCCAGTTTATCAGTTGTTGATCTTAGAGCCTGAGCCATAGGTTTCCTGTGCCAGTGTGTTCAAGGCTCTTCTATTAGATTTAGTGTATCTCGTTTTATGTTGAGGTCCTTCATCCAACTGGACTTGAATTTTGTGCAGGGCAAAAAATATGCATCCATCTGCATTCTTCAGCATGTAGCCATCCAGTTAGACTAGTTTTTGTTAAAGATGATTTTCTTGAAGTTGATCTCTTTCTTTCTTTTTTTTTTTCCATTGTGTGGTTTTGACTTCATTGTCAAAAATCAAGGGTCCATATGTGTGTGGGTTTATGTTTGTGATTTTGATTCTATCCCGTTGATCAACCTGTCTGCTTCTGTACCAGTACAGAAGTTTTTATTACTGTTTTTCTGTAGAACTTGAGGTCAGGGATGGTTATTCCTCCAGAAGTTCTTTTATTGTTCAGAATTGTTTTTGCTATCCTGGATATTTTCTTTTTCCATATGAAGTTGATAATTGCTCTTTCAAGCTCTGTAAAAATTGTGTTAGAAATTTGATAGGAATTGCATTGAATCTGTAAATTGCTGTAGGTAAAATTGCCATTTCACTACCTTAATCTTACCAATCCATGAACATGGGAGATCTTTACATCGTCTGATAATTCTTTCTTCAGGGACTTGAAGTTCTTGTCATACCCATCTTTCACTTGTTTGGTTATAATTACACCAAGATATTTTATATTATTTGTGTCTATTATGAAGGGTGTTGTTTTCCTAATTCTTTCTCAGCCCATTTATCATTTATATAAAAGAAGGCTACTGATATCTTTAAGTTTATTCTACTTCCATCCACTTTGCTGAAGATGTTTATCAGCTGTAGGATTTCTCTGGTAGAATTTTGGGGATCACTTATGTACACTCTCCTATCATCTGTGAATAGTGATACTTTGACTTCTTTTCTAATTTGCATCCATTTGCTATCTTTTTTTTTCTCTTATTGCTCTAGCTTGAACTTCAAGTACTATATTGAATAGATAGGGGGAAATCGGGAACTGCTTTGTAGACTTAGGTTCTTCAAAACCTACTTTAATTAGAGTTCTTATGTGCTTTAATCTTCCTTCTACCCCATCAACCAGAGGTAGCAGGGAATGAAGGTTAATTGGAAAAGGGATTTTGTATTAGTTTAGAAGCAGTACTTTTGGGTGATTCCAATCTTTGTTATCAAGATATTATCTGTAATGTCCTGTAGCAAACACCTAATATAAATCACTAGAGGGAGTCCAGTCCAATAGCAAATGCCAAACAGGAAACAATAACAGTGGCTCAATCCAGCAGAGACTCTAAGGTGCCACCAAATTGGCACTAGTCAGCAGAAATGGCTAAAACCAGTCAGAATACTATGAGAAGTTCCTTGGTGAATTTCCCTCCATGAAGTTCAGACTGGATCTGTCTGAAAGGCTGGATGAACCAAGTCTATCAGGTATCAGCAGCTATTCTTGAAGTTGTTTAGGGAGAGAGGTTGCTGGAACAGCAGGTCATTTCAGTATCCCTGTGGATGAATAAGCAGAGATATACATTCTGTAATAGACAAATCATACAACAAATTTTTTAGTACTATTATGATATTTGTATGGATTATGCAAGGTGCATAGATCAGTTAAGGATGAATATTTTTGTTCCTTGTTTGAGCAGGTGAAGACAACTATCCTTTTATGAATTAATTTGGTCAATCACCAATTGTAACAAATCTTTATTCATGCCACGTGAAGGTTGGCATGATGAATCTTAAGGATTCCACAACCAACAAGATTTATTGTCTAATTTTAGCTGAAATTTTAGCTGAGCAGGAGCTGCTCCCAAGGTACAGGGAACATGAGCAGTTTAGCCTCACTCAGCTTGGCCAAGGTGTAGGGATGGGGGTTGGCCTGGCCACAGCTGGAGGGTGGAGGACAGCAGGGAGCTGGGAGCTGGGAGCTGGGCTGTCCCTAAAGTGGACCAGACATTGTGGAGCCACCAAGCACTGCTAGAGATTCAAACCTGCACGTTGATGCATGCTCAGTTGCACCCATCCAGAGCAACCTCCGGTTCATCTTAAATCCTTTTATACACACATTATTCAGGCTTCTGTCAGCTTCAATTCTTTCATACATATTCATCCTGGATTTGGTGACTTCACATTCTTTGGTTAGGAATTTGATTAACTTGGGGATATGGTTCAGTGAATAAAGTGCCTGCAATGCAAACATAAGGACCAGAATTCCCACACAATGTCTCACAAGCATAATGGATTAGCTGAATCCTAGAATGTGGGAGGCAGAGCCAGGGAGACAGCAGAGCAAGTTAACCAGTTAGATGGACCAAATTGTCAAGGTCAGGGTTCAAGTAAGAGACACTGATCCAGTACTTAAGATGGGCTGTTATCAAGGAGGATATCTGCTATCTCCAGCCTCCACATGCACAGGCACACATGTTCATGCACATATTCACACTTTTATGCACATGTACTCCTAATACCAAAAAGGGTTCTGGATCAGGTTTGTTTTGTCTGCTAGTTGAAGAATTAAAAGGCAGAAAGATTTTGAACAGAGCTGGTAGCAGTGGGGAAAATCTCAGGCACAGCAGGTGGAGCCAACATATGAAAGATACATCTTTATTGAAGGTGAAGAAGCATGCACACATCAAGGCACACATAGAGAAGGAGCCCTGAAGGGAATTTAGTAAGCTAAAGGCCAGTATTTTCAGGAGGGTTTAGGGCTTTAAGAACAGAAGGTGGAAAGGAACTAGCTTCTTCTCCTAATTTAGGACTGATTAATTTAAACAAAGAAATGGTGGCTGAGAAGCTCACAACTTTCAGTAAACTTATCCTGTTCCCATCTTACAACTTTTTGTAAAGCCTGCTAGGCTCTTGTTTCAAGTAAGGAGAATGAGGAATTTTAAAACCTATGTATGCATATGAATGTGATGTGTGTGTGAGTGTGTGTGTGTATGTGTGTGTGTGTGTGTGTGTGTGTGTCTGTGTCCACAACTGTAGGAGTGAGTTACTAGGGATTAGGGAAGGCCCTGATAGAAATACAAATATGGAAAGACTTCACAGACAGGTGATAAAGATAGCAAGCTCTAAACTCTTGAGACTGTGTAAGACTCTGGGGAGTCTTAACTTACCAAAGACCCTCTGAATAAATACACGGAGTCGGAGATTGATGGATAATGCAAGAGAAATTTATTGATTCATCAACATGCTGGGGTCATTCTACATACCAAGATGGGAGGGTGACCCTTTGGAGTCCTTCAGGAACCTTATATAGGATTAGAGCAGCCACCATTAGGTACAACATGATTGGCAGAACAGTGTGACTTTTAAACTGATTGGTCTTTAGGGAATGAGATAGCAAGGGCTTAATCACCCCCTTCCTTCCAGCCTATGTGCTTTATAACATGTTTCTTCCATGTGCTAGGAAGGGGTGTAGGGGACCCTCATGGAATATCTCAAAGTTCCCGAGCTGATCTTTCATTCCCCCCTCTTTTCTTGTGCTTGCTTCAGCCTTGAAGCTATTGTTGATAGCTATAAGACTAAGAGGTTAAACCAAGACTTGAACCAGCCCTGACTCTGGTTCATCTCTCTCTTCTACTTGTCTAACACTACTCTCACCTTGGTGACTTTAACAACCCCAGAATGGTCTATGTAGAAGCAACACTCTTCAGTTCAGGCAGCATCTCTTCTTATTCTATAGTACTACTTCTGATAATGGAAGTCAGTGATTCCTTAAGATGACTGATGGTTTTTCCTTTGTAAGACCAAAGCAGAGGGCTTGGTGGCTTCCCCAGCCACCCCCAACCACAAGTGAAGGGAGACAGTGAGTGCTGTCTAAAGGTACTACAAACAGTCATGATCAAGGTCAAGTGATCTTGAGCTTGAGCAAATTGTCCATCTTCTGTACTGTCCAGCAAGGGGGGGTTGTCTCTGGAGAGCAGGGCATCTGCAGGTTTCACACAGGAAGCATGCACTCAGACCTCAATATCGTCTACCTTGAGGACTGTGCAAGCAGTCACCAGCACCAGGAAGGGTCTCTTTTATCTGGGTTCCAGCAACTGTGCCTAATGTTTCTTTATATAGATTTGGTCACCAGTCTGGAAGTGGTGAGGGGTCTCTGGCATCCCTGGAGCATCTAAGGCAGACAGTTTAGGCCAAATCTCATGTTGTGGGATACCTCCTGGGAGGGCCCAGTGTACACCAAGGGAGTTGGGGGACCACACAGGATCTCAAAAAGGGTCAGGTTAAAATGGTAGAGGATGTTCCAAGCTTGGAACAGGGCCAAGGGGAGGGGCACCATCCAGTCTGAGCCAGCCTCCAAGGTCAATTGAGTTAAGGGCTATCTATCTGCCCTGAGCTTTGGGGATGGTACTCACAATGAAGTTTCCAATCTGTCCCCAATACTTTGGCCACCCCCTGGCTTACCTAATAAAAGCAGAACCATTCCCTTATCCACTTACCTTGGGCACTCTAAACCTCAGGGAAATTTCCTCTAATATCTTCTTGGATACCATGGCAGCTGTTTCCTGCTTGGTGGGGAACGTCTCAGTCCATCTAGAGAAAGTAGCTATGAACACCTGAAGGTATTTGTAACCACATATCTCCTGACTTAACTTCTGTAAAATCAACCTCTCAATATACTCTAGGTTGTTCTCTTATAAGTCTTTTCCCCTGTTTATTCTTGGCTGCATAAGCACTCACTTGCTGGCATACCTTACACTGTCCTACTATCTTTCTGGCCCAGAACCAGAGTCTTATGTATACTCTAGGTCTCGTAACTGCTTGGACAAGCCTTTTATCCCATAAATGAGTCCATCTGTGCATTTGGCCTAGTAAATCTTTTGGTTGTTTCCTGGGGAGCATACTTTTCTTTCTTGGGTGTGCCATTTCCCTTCCTTCTCTAGGTGATAGTTGGTAGGGTGGCTACCAATCTGAGTCCTTTCTTCTTCAGTGTATTCTATGAGGCCATCCCTAAGTCCAGTTCCATTTCCCAGCAGGTGTTTCTTGTAGGCCCATAACCAGGATAGGCTCCTGCATAGCCACTTCTTGAGCCACTAGATCTGCCTGGTTATTGCCCTGGGCCACTGACTTTTTTTTTTCTGATGTCCTGGGCATGAATAATACTCATGGTTACCAGCTTCATTGGGACATCTAAGAAATCCAGGATTTCTTGTTTGTTTCCTCTGGTGTGAGCAGTCCTCTCTCTTAGCATATAGCTCTGTGGTCATGGGATGTGGCAAAGGCATACCTGCTATCCGAGTAGATGTTGATCTTCTTGCAGGCTCCATGTTCTAAGGCCTTGGTTGGGGCAGTTAGCTCCACTTCCTATGTCGAAGTGTCAGGGGGTAGAGGTTCCACCCAGATGACATTTGTGCTGTCCACCACAGCACCATCTCCTTGTCTCTGACCTTCATGGAGAAAATTGCTCCCATGTATAAACCAGGGAGCCTTGGCTTTTGGTGGGGGTCAGTCAGAGAGGTCTCTCCTTTTGGACCAGCTAGCTGCAGCCCATCAGGCAAGAAATTTATCTGGGCCCCCATTTTAGAGCGTATGTCTCTCCCCAACAGAGAGTAGGGATAGTCTGGGGTAGCCTTAAATGAATGGGATACCCGGCCCATCCCTAGGTCCACTGACTGTTCTTGGGTAGTCCATGAATACATTTCTGGGCCAATGGCTCCTTGGACCCAATATCTTTCCTTGAAATGGGGCCATTGGCTTGGAGGACCAAGTGTTAAGCCCCTGTGTCCACCAAGAATTGAGTGGGTTTCTCCACCACTCTCAGAGTTACCCTGGGTTAGGGAAGAAGGTCTCCCCTAATCACTGTCTTCACTCAGGGCTAACATCTTTTGCCCCTTGGGGGCGCTTTTCCCAAGGCCTGGGATTTCTTGCACCAGGCTTTTGTTAGGACACTCTTAGGCCCAATGGCCTCAGTCAATTCTGAGACTGAAGGCAGGTATATTTTTCCCAGTCTGCTTTTATACCATTTTAATTAAATGCAAGCAATAAGGTCAGTTCTAGGTTGCAATACAATAAACGCAAATAGCCAAGGAATGAGCCAGGCAATAAGCAAAAGTCTGTGATTATTCCTGTGATCAATGTTTCTGAGGGCATGTCAGGATGACTGAAATATATGAGCCTACTTCCTTGTCTAAGCCCAAAATCTGATTCTCATCTGAAGCCTACTTCTTCGGTTCCACCCTGAAATTAAGATTCCTACCAGAACTTACTTCCCCGTTCTACCCTAAGATTAGATTCCTGCCTGAAGCCTGTTTCAGGACTTCTTGTAGATTCTTTTCTTGTCACTTCCTTTTTTTTTCTTTCCCTGTTCCTTCTCCTCTCCTGTTTCCCTGCCATGGCAGACCTTCTCAGCAACCTGCACTAACTCTCTTGATGGACCACCCTGTCTTTCTAGCCTCTGAAGCTTTTTCTGTTATCTCAAGCAGTTCCCCTGAGACCTGCCAACAGAGTCTGGCAATGGACCTTCAGGTCAAGTGCCCCTTACCTTCTGCCACAGTGAGGAAAGCTAGATGTTGATGACAGCCTGGTCAATCGATGGTGTTTGAGGGGGCATTCTTTCTAACTTCATCTTAGGTGGGCTAATGAGTAAATAAGACAGTTTTAGAGAGATTAATTGGCCCCTTGGAACCTCCGGCTCTTCTCTCCAGTAAAGGGAAGTAGGGCCATAGGGACCAGGGTAAGGGGATATAGAGGAGGAGGGTCTTGGGGTAACATGTCCGCTGTTGAAGGTTCTTGGAGGATCGATTTCTTCTCAGGTCTGGATCTCTCCTCCCAGGCTTCTTTTCTTTTCTGATGGCCAGCACCTGTGAGGCAGGTCTTGGGGGGAAAAAAGGCCTTTATCTATGAGGTAGGGAGGGGGTCCTCTACTAGATTTTTCTCCCTGCTTGTCCTTCTTTGTCCCCACTCAAAAACTCTAAGCCTGCCTCTTTTCTTTCCTACCAAATCACGGGTTCTAGCCTACTCTTTCACCTGCCCTCACCTGCCTATAGACAGCTCCTTTTTGTCCTATTAAAAGGCTCTTTTCTCTCAGATATAAATTGAGCACAACTATTAACATTCTGTAATTTATAAAGAATAAGATACACCTAACACCCAGCCCATCTGCCATCTATATATCCTAACTTACAAAGTCTTATATTTCTACTCATGTTATGTCCTGGTTTAGCTTGTATACTATCTGAAAACCATCCTCTCAAGTCATCATCTTTCTTAATATTAAACAGCTTGGGTTGGCTATGAGACTATAATCAGTCTTTAATTCCATCAGAATTCTGAGCATATTCTGTAGATTTCTAACATTATTGAAAGCTATCTATCTATGCACAGTGATCTACACTTTTGTCTGATAACTATTCCAGCTATTTTTAATTAAAATATCTTGAAAACACCCTAACAATTAACTCAGAGCTATGAATATGCTATTGGTCCTTAGCTTGTATGCTTAATCTAAAATCAGTTTGCAAAGGCAGTCTTTTTTTATGAGTCAATTTTAATAATAACTACTAAGTCTATTTTTGCCATGTAAAGGATGTCAGAAAGAATGTTTACCTTTTTTTTTTATTCTCTTGAATCTAGTTCTTTAGGGGACTCTCTCTCTATCAAATCTGATTCATATAACTCTGGAAGATGTGTAGAGTCAAAAATTTTTTTTCTAAAAATACATAAAGACAAAGCCCTTTTCTCAAATCAGCATGTCCTTCAGCCAGTAACTAGGAGAACTTTTAACTTGACCTCTCTCCCAGAGGAATAATAAAACAACCAGAAAACTTAAAATCACCCCCATTTTGATAATTAAAACAATTTAAAGCCAATGAAGTAAACTACACAAACACTGTATGGACCCATTCCTAGGCTTTTTCTAATTTGTCCTGCCAGCATATTAACCCAAAATTCCCATGGAGCCCACTTTCAAAGAATATGACATATCTTGCAGGACTTTATTATACCAGTCTCTAAAATTCTGTCCTATAACTACTTGTTTGTAGGAAGCAGGCAGCTTTTACTGTCTGGCTTTTTGCCTCTGGGCAACTATCTTTGTTCACAGCAGGGAACCACTTGAGCCACCATGTGACTCCACCTCCCGATGAGCAACCACCTCTTCCCCTCCTTTTTTTCCCCCTAACTTTCCCATGTTTAACTGAATGAATATGTCCGAAGTCCAAACAAACCAACAAAAACCCATCATCAGTCAGTTTTAAGTCTTAAGAACTCAGAAAAAAAAGCAATTCGAACAGAAAACAACAGTTCACCCCAGCTCACACCTGCCATGGGGCAGCCAGTGCAATCAACCAATACACAGCTCATCCCTGCCACAGACACAGAACAGACTTTCCCAGCCAGCTCCAGCTGTGCCATAACTAGACTGCTGAATGCATCAGCAGAAGCCAGATACTGGGGCAAACTGAGAGGGTCTGAGGCCTCCCTCATTCCCTCCAGGGTCACGGCATTCAGGTACATCTACCCTCCTCGAACGCAACCAGACAGGTGGCACAGAAGTGCTCAGACAGGAAATCAGGTGGCCCTGCCAAATCGGCAGAAGCCAGATCACAGAGCTTGCAAGCAAGACTTTTAAACAGACTTACAGACACAGACTAAGACAAGCATTGAGACAAACATGGTTACCTACTTGAGGCACCATTTCTCCAATCCCTGATGCATCCCCACAGAGGGTTGTTTCCCAGCCAATGCATCATATGTAAGAATCTGGGGAGTGTTAACTTACCACAGACCCTCTGAATAGACACACGGAGTTTGGGATTGATGCAAAATGCAAGAGAAATTTATTGATTCATCAGCATGCTGAGGTTGCTCTACATACCAAGATGGGAGGGTGACCTCGTGGAGCCCATTCAGGAACCTTATATAGGATTTTAGAGCAGCCGCCATTAGGTACAATGTGATTGGCAGAACAGTGTGACTTTTAAACTGATTGATCTTTAGGAAATGAGGTAGCAGGGGCTTAATCAGTCCCTCTCTTCCAGCCTACGTGCTTTCTAACATGTTTCTTCCATGTGCTAGGAGGGGGGAAGGGGACCCTGGTGGAATATCTCAAAGTTCCTGAGCTGACCTTTCAATATCTCTCCAGCTTCAAGTGATGGAGCAGTCAGCTCCATGACAGATCAGCCTGCATGTGTCAGGAAGGAGACTGGGTCTAACTAACACTCTTGTTTTTATGACCCTCAAATATAAAGTGGTCAGTTCATAGGAAATGAACACAGAGAAGTCAAATGTCATCTGAACATTCTAGATGCCACATTTCTTAAAGCATTCGGCTAGACAGACATGAAAGATAACCGGGTATGGAAAACTCATGTAGAAACCAACAATGTTCTTGGAGAGAGAAAAATAGGATTGTTTCCTGGCCATAATAAAGGCTGTCCAGGAGACTATTTGTATCTTTAGCTGAAGTTAGTGAGGAAGGATTCTACGGGATGGAATTTGAAAGTGTCGGGAGCCAGGGCCTCCACACCACCCTTGGGAACCTGACCTTTATACAGCCTTAGGCAAGTTTCTGAGTTTGTACAGCCTTAAAGCAAGTCTCTGAGAACCAGCCGTGTTTATGCAAGATTAGCTGTCCCTTGCATCTCCGGAGGACAGGCTGATCGAAAAATGTTCAGACATCAGACAGTAGCTGAGCCATAACAACGGGAGGGCCGCAAGCTTCCTCTCCCCCCTCCCCTTGCCTATGATTTTTGCTTTATTAAATCTGCTTGTGTTAATAAAAAATAGACCTTGACAAAACTTTGCTTGGTCTCGCTTCTTTCTCTCGCCCGTTTTCCTTTCAGGCTTGGTCCCCCTCTATCCCACGAATAATGAGGTCCCACAGGACGGGACATGAAAGGATGGATTTGCAGGATCAATGAGTCCTCTCTGGAGCAGAGGATGTTGTGGGCAGAGGGAAGTGAATGAAAATAATACCTACAGGTGGAGCTCACCTGGATGAATTTCCAGTATTACAAAATAAAAGCAGCCCAGGGCAAAAGGACAGGCTAGAGGAAGTCAACAACAGTAACTTCACCAGAGCTTCTGATAAGAAAAATCATCCTTTGGATTTAATGATAACACAGGTTTTGCTTTTTCATTGATATTTATACCAAATGAATTTAAATATCAAATATCAAAGTGGGCACATCCAAGTTTCTTGGCCAACAGCGGAGGTGGAGAAAGCACTGAACTCTTGGAACTGTGGGTGGGGCATGGTAGAGATGAAACTGATGTAAGGCCAGCCCCACCTTCTTTTCCAGTATTTAAGCACTATATCACAGCTAGACTGGGAAGGGAGCTCAGCAGGCTCAGCCCTGCAAGGTGCTATCATCCTGGTGCTTCTCTACCTGTGAGTAAACTACCCTGGTTCATCTCCTCAGTGATCTAGACTTGGAGGATATATATCAGATTATTCCTTACTTGTTTGGAAAATCCAAAGAGAAAATGAAGGGGACTTTGCTTGAACATAGGATGTACAAAGAATTAAGGTATTGTTTTTGGTCTGATGCAAATCCCTCCAAGGGGATATCTATACATTCCTCTTCTACTAAACTCCACATTTTGTGGAAAGGAGGATTGAGTGATCTTAGCTGGGCCTGGGTTATCCTCTGATTGCGTCTTAGTTTCCACCCAGACTAACCATGCTGGGCTCAGTGAAGCAGATTACACACAATTGACCACTGTGTTTGATGAGAGGCCTCTTCTGCAAGGTCTGAAGATTGTGGGTATTGTGGGGATGGAAGGAGTTTTTGTGACATCTTCACCTCTGTTTTCTCAGATGCAGGAGATTTGGAGTATTGCCCCATATGCATATGGCTGTTGGGTTATGGTAGTGAGGTGAGGAGTCCCATGTCAGTCCCAGGGCTCTGGTATCTGGGAGAGGCGAGACTCAGGAAGTTTGACTTCGTTGACCCCATGGCACCACCTGGTGGATGTTAGGCTGTGAGAAGCTGCCGTAGCTCAACAAGAAACCAGGCTGCCTTCCACGGTCTTACACATGGCTACTTTCTGCTCCCTTGTCACACCTCTAGGACCATTTTTAAAATGCCCCTAGTATATCACATGTTATATGGTAGGCTCAGATTCCCTCTCTTTTTGTTCCTCATCCCTGGAGCACTCTGCCTCCCCAAGTTAAGTTCTTCTATCGATATGATATCCATTTAAATGATGAATCTTTAGAGCAAAAAAAGACCTGTTTGTTTCCATTCACTCTTTTCTGCTACAACCCCTGGCACCAATAGAAGGAGTTCCACCTCCCCTACCATGGAATCTATTGATCTACTGGCATCCTCAAGGAGCAAGCACTCTGAAACAATTTGGATTTTATTATTATTATTTTTTAATGATTTAAATATCTTTTAAATTTTTGTTTATTTTATTTTATATGCTTACACTGTAGCTGTGTTCAGACACACCAGAAGAGGGCATAGGATACCATTACAGATGGTTGTGAGACACCATGTGGTTGCTGGGAATTGAACTCAGGACCTCTGGAAGAGCAGTCAGTACTCTTAACCACTGAGCCATCTCTTCACAATTTGGATTTAAAATATTTTTCTTATAAGTTCCACTGGCAGCATCAGTTAAACATTGATTTCACTACTTCCTTTCCATATTAGAATGCCTTCATAATGGTATACAGGAAAAAAGAAGTTATACTGAGTTCCAGGATAACAAATGTTATTGCCAAGGACAACTCATACTCCTGCCTTTCTGTGTCTGTGTCTGTGTCTGTGTGTGTATGTGTGTGTGTGTGTGTGTGTGTGTGTGTGTGTGTACACCTTTTAATCTATGGATAATAGATGCTCCCCCATCACCAAACACAACACATTTCACTTCTGTCCCCATTTTACATTAATAAAAGATATTCTTATAGTAATGTGAAAATAGAAATCTCAAACATGGTTTTATTCTTTGTATTCAAGATGTTGTGGCAACATCTTTTCCATCTGATCATGTTTTACAGTTAATTGAAAAAGTATCATTTCACTTTATTTAGTCTTAAAACTTCTATTTGACAAGATTGTAACCTTTTTATGGAAGGTTAAAGTTAAAAGCAAATACCGTTACTCTCAGTATTTGTGGTGACAGCCATGTGTAAAATGACCACATCTATTTATAAGTGTCAGGGATGTAAGCCTGATGGATAAGAAAATACATAGGATAGATTGTATTTTGCTTTCTTTCTTTGTTTTTTTCTTTTTCTTTTTTTTAACTTCAATAGTTTTTTTCTTGGCCTGTTGATCAGGTCATGTGAGTCTCTCAGAATCGGTGGATAAGGAAGAGAATTGGCCAGTGATGACATAAATTCTAGACAAGTACAGGTCAGTACAGCAGCTCTCAACTTGTGGATCTCAATCCTTTCACAGGGGTAACATAGCAAATATCCTGCATATCCAATATTTACATTATGGTTGATAACAATAGCAAAATTACAGTTATAAAGTCATGGTTAGGGTCACCATAAAATCAGGAACTGTATTAAAGGGTTGTAGCATTAGGAAGATTGAGAACCACTGAGTTATGCATAAATAAGAAAATAGTCCTCTCCTATCAAGGAAGAACTCTCAGATACCCTTGAGTGTTGCAGCACCCACTAAAGATAACTACAGAGGCAAACTCATTGTTATTCAGTCAATTTCCTACACGATAAAAGAAAATGACATTTTGTAAAAGTATTCTAGCCTGAATCTCACATTAACAGGGAAGTGGTGGGACATTTGTAAATGATTACTTTGGGACTTACTGCCAAAAAAATCATCGACATTTTAAGCTAAACTTTGTGGGTTTGGCGAGGCTCTCAGAGAATGTGAGGCTAAAATGAAGATCAAAAGTAAGTGTTGCAGTCATAGCTTCTGTTGTTACTCGTTGCTCACATGGCATCCTCCCTCCAGCTTGAATGTTAAAGGTCCAGTGTCTGTGCCTGGTAAGCCCACATAACACACAGGGAAAATCCTAAGAATTCAATCTCTCACTTTACAGGTATGGAACCTCCATGCATAGAAAGTTTAATAATTTGGGCATTTCTATACCCAAGCCACTCTTTTTCATGGGAAATATTCTTGTATACTGCAATGTAAGTATTGCTTCAGTTCCCTCCTGGTCTTGTTGTGGTTGTAAAAAATGACTTAGTTCCTGCAATAGGAAGGGCAGATCTTGGCTTCTCAGATTTGAGTTTTATTTTATCTTAGGGGTTGGGATTCTTCATTGAGAAATATCAGGGCTGGAGCCTGAGGAAGAGACCATAGAGGAATGCTGCTGTCTGCTTCTCTTAGGCTCTTGTTTTCTACCTTTCTTAGACAGTTCAGAAGTACCTGCCCATGGATTAGTTAGCTGGGTCTCTTACATCAACTAACCACCAAGATAAACTCTCACAGTCATTGACTCCACAGGCCAATCTGATCTTGAAAATTGTTCAGTGGAGACCCCCTTCTCATCTTATTGGCTTTGTTGAGTCAATAATAAAAACAAACTAGGACAGGTAGTAAAAGGTTAAAGAAAATTCTTAATTTGTGTCTTGGTTTTTTTATTGCTATGAAGAGACATAATGTTGATAACAACTCTTAAAAAGGAAAACACTTAACTGGGGCTGGTCTACAGTTCAGAGGTTTAGTCTATTATTGCCATGGCAGGAAGCATGTCAGCATGCAGGCAAACATGGTGCTTGAGAGGTAGTTAAGAGTTCAACATCTGGTTCTGTAGGCAGCAGGAAGTAATTATCATACTGAATGGCATGAGCATCTGAGACCTCAAAGCCTACCTACCCCCAGTGACCTTTTCTTACAAGGCCACTCCTACTAGTGGCACTCCCTATGGACCTAGGGGGACATTTTTCTTTCAAACCTCCATAATTTGTAATGTTTCATGTAGTTGTGGTATCTCACCACTTTCTGTGCTCAGTAGAACACATGATAGAGTTCTCTGTCATTCTTTGCTCACTTGTTTTCTCACTCAGCAATGTGCCTAAGACTCACACACACTCTAGATTAAAAGAGGTCCTGAGTTTGTTCCATCTTTAAATTCCTCTAGTGTTCTAGGGAGAGCTTATGAAGTAAGTAAAAAAAACTTTAAATGTGGAGATACACAATGATGGCTCTCCCTGGAATTCTCCCTCATGTTCACTTAGCTCCTGTTTCTTCTTGTGCCTATGATAGGAATGAC
This sequence comes from Rhynchomys soricoides, assembly GCA_019843965.1. Classification (NCBI taxonomy): domain Eukaryota; kingdom Metazoa; phylum Chordata; class Mammalia; order Rodentia; family Muridae; genus Rhynchomys; species Rhynchomys soricoides. The sequence goes on along the minus strand of JADRCH010000834.1, from coordinate 74,991 downwards.
TCAGAGTCCTTGAGCATTTAGGGATGACATGTGGGGAAGCAAACACACTTCAAAGAGATACAGTATTCACTGTTGTTCATAGACAAAGGTAAGTGGCTATACTTGTGTAGTGTTGGGAGAAAACTCATTTCAGACATCTCCTGTATTCTCTCTTCTACCCACTCATACACATAAGAATAAGAATAAGAATATTCCTCTTATAGCCAGTGATAGATAGTATCATGATTTAGTAAACTTGATTTAGTAAAATTCAAATCATTTGTGCCCCAATTAGATTAAAGCAACCTACTTAAAATAGTACTCAGGGACACATGTACTAGAGGACTGTCACATCTGGCCTCAGTGGGAGAGTTTGCACCTAATCCTGCAGAGAGTTGTTGCAGCAGGGTTGGGGGATACAAGGTGGGGGATTGCTCTCCCAGAAGCGAAGGGGAGGGAGGAAGGGGGAGCATCTATGCAAGAGGGCACTGGGAGGGGTGACATATGGGATGTAAATAAATAAATAAATAAATAAATAAATAAAATAGTAGTCAAGGGCAGTAAGAAGGATCAACTGGTAAATATGTCTGCCACAAATCCTGACCACCTAAGTTTGGTCCTTAGAACCCACATGCTGGGAAGATAAAAGTGACTACCATATGTGGTCCTCCATTATATACACAGGCACTTGTACACACACAAACATACACACACACACACACACATACACACACACACACATACACACACACACTAAATAATTAAATGTTAAAGAATTAATAATGAGGTTTTTTTCTTCTCAGGGATTTTGGGAGTTTGATAGACAATGCCATAAAAATTATGGGAAAATATGGGAGTAAGCATTCTGGAAATTTCCGTTGGTTTACTTGAAATGGTTACATATTTCAGTACCTGGAAAACAATCATAGAGTATAGTTTCTTGAGCTGAAGTTATGATTATAATTTTTCATATAGGCTTTTACTACCACTGATCCTATATGTCTGCCAGTATCATGGTTCATAGACAGAATTTGTCAAAGAAAGTAGCATATTTTGACTTTTCTCTTAGCTTTGATGGGCCAGGGATGGCTCACCTGATTTTCTGTCCAGTGTCTGGCTATTCAAACTCAATATTCATGTATGCACCACTCAGATTTAACAAATGTTCCCATTTATTTCTAATTGCAATCTTTTTCTAGAACTACTTTTTGTTTGTCCCTCCTTGCATGAGCTACATTTTAATTTATTTCATAAGACTTCTGTGGTATGGGGTCAGAATTATTAAATAGGAGCTCATATAGTTGTGTATTGCAAACTTTGGATTATGAGTCTTATAACATCTAAAATAACGTCTAGGTTCATGTGCATGCCTCTAGCTGCAAAATCTAGCTAGTTGGTTAAATCCTGTTTTCCCAATGCAGATTTTATGAAGGCTGATAATCTATTTTGGCTATAATGGATTCAGACGTAATAAAAACAGTGCTGGTGAAAGAATGTTATTCTACCTTCACAAACCATCAGGTAGGCACACATTTTTAAAATTATTTCAACATTTATTTATGTATTTATGCATTTACTAGGTCTTTTGGTATGCATATGCCTCCCTCTCTCTCTCTCTCTCTCTCTCTGTCTGTCTGATATTTTCTTTACCCATTCACCTATTGATAGGCACCTGTGATGGCACTATTGGTTGTCGACTTGACATACCCTAGAAAAAGGAACCTCAGTTGAAGAATTTCCTCTGTTGAATAAGCCTATGAGCACATCTATGAGGCATTTTTTTCTGATGGTTAAATGATGTAAGACTGTCTAGCCTATGTGTGGTACCACTATGCATGGTACTATTCCTAGGCAGAATGGCCTGGACTGTACAAGAAAGGCTGTTGAACATGAGCCTGGGAGCAAGCTGGGAAGCAGCATGCCTCTGTTGATTTCTGCTTCAAGTTCTTGACTTGAGTCCCTGCCTTGGCTTCCCACAGTGATGGATTACAACTAAATGATGAACTAAAATGATTCCTTTCCTCTACAACTTGCTCTGGTTGTAGAGTTTATTAGAGCAACAGAAAGCAAACTAGAACAATATCTAAGCTGATTCTACATCATGCCTTTTGTGGGTAGAGCCTCCAAAGTACATGGTGTACATGTGTGTCTGGCATGCTGGGTTCACTTCCCTTCCACTTATACCCAGGGTTAGTGTAGTGAATTATGTGATAGTTAAACATTTAGGCTTATAAGGATACTCAACATTGCTTTCTATGCTGTCTGCACAAATTAACATTCCCATCAGTAGTATAATTCTCATTTGTCATATGTCTTTACTAACATTTGTTGTTTAACAGGAGTCTTTCCGTAAGAGTGGGAAAATCATACTTTTATTTGAAAAATTGTATTAAAAAGATGCACACACACACCTATTTTTATTTTTGTGAATTATGCTTTGGCAGCATGTCTGAAAATTCGTCACATAAACCTCCTTGTTGCTTGATTATTTTTCTTGACTATTAAATCTATGTCTGCAATCCATTTTGTATTAAGTTATATGAAGTATCAGATTTAAGGCAAGATTCTCTTTCCTCCTTTTTCTTCTATCTTTCCAGTTTTTCTGATGCAATTAAGTCACCTTTACACCTGTGGGGGAAATATACCTAGGGTCTGAGAAGATGGCTCAGTGTTTAAAAGCACTTGGAACACAAGCTCTTAGTGGTGTTCAGCTCTCCAGAACTCATGTAAAAGCTGAATATATTAGCACACACATCTGTACCCCCAGTACACACCTATGAGAAGATGGATGTAAAGACAGAATTTCTGAAAGACTGTGGGCCAGATATCCTGGCCAAAGCACTAGGAAACAACAGACCCTGTCTCAAACAAGATGGAAAAGTGAAAACAAGCATCCAAAGGTTGTCATCTGATCTCTACACATGTCATGGCACACATATACCTATACTCATATATGAAAAGGTACACACATTCATAAAAACATAAACAAATCATTGAAGGGAACATTCTGGTACAAAATCACATCAGATTAGAATTCAAAAAGTCCATTCATTAGGGCAGTGATTTAATGATTGTAATGAGGATCCTAAAAAGAATGAAAATTATTTGTCACTGTGTCTGTGGACAGACCACTCATCCACTGCTATATACCATAGAATAGCTGTGTCTGTCCATCCTACAACAGCACAAATTCTTTTGTTCCCTCTTAAAACTGTATTTATTCACTTTACATCCTGATCTCTGTCTCCTCCTGGTCCTGTTCCCACAGTTTTTCCCCATTCCCCATTTCTTTGTCCTCTGAGGGGGTGGAGGAAATCCCTGTGGGTATCCCTGGCACATCAAGTTTCAGTGGAGTTAGGTGCATCCTCTCCCACTAAGGCCAAACAAGACAGCCCAGCTAGAAAAATGAGTTCCACAGAAAGGCTACAGCTTTAGAGAAAGATCCCATTCCAATTGTTAAGGATTCACATGAAGACTGAGATGCATATCTGCTACATATGTGCAAGAGGTCCTAGGTTTAGTATGCTCTTTGGTTGGTGGTTCAGTCTGTGAGAGCCTCCAAAGGTCCAAATTAGTTGACTCTGTTGGTCTTCCTGTAGAGTTTCTCTTCCCTTCGCAGCCCTCGATGCTTCCCCCAACTCTTCCATAAAGGTCCCCAAGCTCCATCCAATGTTTGGGTGTGGATCTGCACCCCTCTGAATCAGCTGCTGGACAAAGCCTCTCAGAGAACAGCTATCCTGTCTGCAAGCATAACAGAGTATCATTAATAATTTTAGAGACTGGCTCTTACCTATATGATAGGTCTCTAGTTGGGCTGGTTATTGCTTGGCCATTCTCACAGACTCTGTTACATCCCTTGTTCCTGCAATTATTGTAGACAGAATAATTTTGGATCAAAAGTCTTGTTGGTGGGTTGGTGTCCTTATAGTTCCACTGGGGTTCCTGCCTGGTTACAGGAGGTAGCCACTTCAGGTTCCATATCCCCAATGCTGTGAGTTATAGCTAAGGTCACCCCCATTAATTCTTGGGAGCCTTCCCTTCACATGTCTCTGGCATGTCCTCTAGTGTGGAACTGTGGAAGGCAGCCTGGTTTCTGGTTGAGCTAAGGTTCAAACCCCACTGGGCCCTGTAGGAGATACCCAGGAGGAGACAACCATACAAGGAACAGCAGACATTTACCATGTTCCTAGAAACCAGGCTCCTGACATGTGGCCACAGCTCTCCATAGGTCTGTGACATTTAGTCACATAAAGGGAGCCCCAAGCCCCTCCACAGGTAGAGGCATGGTCATGTAGCCTCAAGACATCCCCATGTTAATGAGGCACTCCCTTTCCCAGCTACTACTTCAACCATGCCCCTCCCTGACATATCGGGGGGTACAAATTCATCAAAGCCACTCGCCGCCATGACAATAAACACCCTGAAACCCTGGACTGCCTCTCTTCATCTGGATTCTCCATGGGGGACAATGAAACAGTCCTTCATCTAAAGAGCCTTGTCTAGTCTGCTGCAGAAGGCCTCCCAGCACCCACAGCCATGGCAGCCACCCAACTAAGCCAACCCAGCTAGCCAGCAACAAGCCACAAACCCTGGTCCCTGGCAGGATCTGGCCAGTCTCCTCCCTGCCTTCCCCTTTTGGCCCGTGCTAGGTTCGGCCTGTGGCCCCCATTTCATCCTCAGCTATTCTATGGTATCCAGTGGTGTCTGGTATGCCCAAGAGCATGGGAACCTGACAGAGCTGGCTTCCCTTGGATCCCCGGAACCCCAGGCTGCACTTCTCCCACCCCGGGCAGGGTTTCTGTGGGAGCTTCTCACAGCCCAACACATGCCCGACGGTCCATGGGGTGCACACTGTCAAACTGCCCGTGTCCCACCTCTCTGAGGGTTTCAGAGTCTGGGAAGGAATGCAGGACTTCACTCACTCCACCGCCAGTTAATCTAACACTTGAGATGTCCCACCTCAAGCAGTTGCATATTCCCATTTCCCATTCATTCCTATGGCCATATGACCTCACCTCTTCTGTCTCTCCCGAGTCTAGATTTTGAAACTCCCCATTCCCCTCCCCATTCACTCTCCCACCCTGTTTCCTCCCTTCATTTGCTCCTATGACTATATTATTCTCCCTTCTAAGTGAGATTAAAGCATCTTTGCATGGGCCTTCTTTTGTGGTTAGTTTCTTTGGGTCTGTGGAGTGTAGCATGGGTATCCTGTATTTTATGGCTACTATTCACTTATATATAAGTTCATATAATGCATGTCATTTTGGGTATGGGTTACCTCACTCAGGATAATATTCTAAAGTTCCATCCACTTGCCTGCAAAGTTCATGATGTTTTTGTTTTTAATATCTGGATAGTATTCCATTGTGTACATGTACCACATTTTCTTTATTCATTCTTCAGTTGAGAAACATGTAGGTTTTTTCCAGTTTTTGGCTTTTATGCATCAAGCTGCTATGAGCATAATTAAATAAGTGTCCCTCTGGTTTAGTGGGATATCTTTTTGGTATATGCCCAGAAGTGGTATGGCTGGGTCTTGAGTTAAAACTATTCCAAGTTTTCTGAGAAACCACCAAATTGATATCCAAAATAGTTGTAAATGTTTGCACTTCCACCAGCAATGCAGTACTGTTCCCCTTGCTCCACATTCTTGCCAGCATGTCCTATCACTTGAGTTTTGATCTTAGCCATTCTGGTGGGTGTAAGATAGAATCTCAGAGTCATTTTGATTTGCACTTCTCTGATGACTAAGGACTTTGAACACCTCTTTAAGTGCTTCTCAGGCATCCAAGATTCCTCTGTTGAGATTTATCTGCTTAGCTTTATATCACATTTTTAAACTTGTTATTCAGTTTGTTAGTATCTAACTTCTTGAGTTCTTTATAAATTTTTTATATTAACCTTCTGTCAGATGGAAGATTACTGAAGATCTTTTCCCAATCTGTGGGTTGCTGTTTTGTCCTATTGACATTGTACTTTGCTTTACATAAGCTTTTCAGTTTCATGAGGTTCTCATTTGTCAATTGTTGATCTTAGAGCTTGAGCCATTGGTGTTCTGTTCAGCAAGTTTTCTTCTGTACCAATGAGTTCAAGGCTATTCCCCACTTTGTGTTCTATTAGATTTAGTGTATCAGGTTTTACATTGAGGTCTTTGATCCATTTGGACTTGAGTTTTACACACAGACTCTTAATTATTGTAACTGCTTTGTGAATCCACACCAAATGGAACAGTTGTTTCCTCCTCATTTTCAGAATCCTTTCTATGTATCTCTTTCACTTAATGTCTTATTTCATTGTCTCTTCATGCAAACTCAGAATGAGTTTACTGATGTCTACACATAAAAAACCCACTTACCTATGTGGTGAGAATGGAATGAAATTTTTTGATAAATTTGGAGAAAAGCATTGTTCTTAGTATTTTGAATTTTATGTGTGTTGCCTACATACTTGTGTCTAAGTGTGAATGTGCCAAGTCAAGGGAAGGACTTTGGGTGTCCTGCTTTGTCACTCTACTTTATTCCCTGAGATGGAACTCGAAGTTTGCTGTTTCGTCCTGGCTAAATTGTCAGTGAGCTCTTGAGATCTGCCTCTCTCTGTTTGCAACACTTTAGTTATGGCAGCTGTAGCTGAGAATTCAAATTTGGAGGGGAAAAAAGTGCTTTTATTTAGTGAGCCATCTCCCTGGCAGAGCCATCTGGTCTAAAAATATGACACGATGTATGTAGATGTTACCCATCATTAAACAGTATACAGATTTGTTGGTAAAAAACATGAAGTATGAAGCAGAAAAAGGCAATCTTGTCACCATGAAAGAGTAAGTACCAGCACAGTTGTTGTGTTTAAGGCTGTTGCATTAGTTACTTTCCTGTTGCTTTGACAAAATTCTCCAAGAAAAGCAACTGGAAAGAGAAAAGCCCTATTTTGGCTTACATTTCTAGGGGGATACAGTCCCTCATGGCAGGAAGACACTTTGGCAGGAGCAGGAGGCTACCTGATCACACTGCATCTAAAACTTGAGAAACAGGCCTACACAGATTCAAGATCTAGCTATAGCAACCTACTTTCCCCAGAGCGGCTACACTTCTTAAAGTTTGGAACCTTCCAAAGAGAACCATGGGATCAGAACCAAAGGCTCAAACATTTTATATTCAATTAACCCCATACCTGCCTGCTGGGATTCTGGAGTTCACATTGTTAAGTCACCTCAGGAACCAAATAGGTATGACCTGTTTCTATTACAATTGATTGCAACAACTGGGGCTTCTGCTAAGGCTGAGACCAGGTGAAACTGGAGACTTTCCTGTAACAGTGTTATGACTTTAATAGACCATCCAAGGAAAAAAGCATCTCTCTGAAGAAAGTAGGGTGATGTCTTAGTTTGGGTTTTATAGCTTTTAAGAGACAATGACCATGACAACTCTTTTTTTTTTTTTTTGACAATTTCTCTTTTTTTATTGGTTATTTTGTTTCTTTACATTTAAAATGTTATCACCTTCCCAGTTTCCCCACTGAAACCTCCCCTCCTATCTGCTCCCTTGCCTGTATGAGGGTGCTCCCTCACCCACCCATTCCAGCCTCATCACCCTAGCAGCCCTCTATGAGGGGCATCAAGCATCCAAAGGACCAAGGGCATCCCCTCCCATTGAAGCCAGATAAGGCAATTCTTTACGACATAAGCAGCTGGAGCCATGGGTCCCTCCACATGTATACTTTAGTTGGTGGTTTAGTCCCTGGGAGCTATGGGGGTTCCAGTTAGTTGATATTGTTGTACTTCCTATGGGTTGTAATCCATTTCAGCTCCTTCAGTCCTTCCCCTAACTCTTCCATTAGGGTCCCTGTGCTCAGGCCAATGGTTGGATGGGAGTATCCACATCTGTATTGGTCAGGCTCTGGCAGAGTGTATTAGGGGACAGCTATACCAGGCTACTGTCAGCGAGGCTTCTTGGCATCAACAATAGTGTCTGGATTTGGCGTCTGCAGATGAGATGGATCCCTAGGTGGTGCTGTCTCTGGATGGCCTTTCTTTCAGTCTCTGATCCACTCTTTCTCCCTGTATTTCCTTTAGACAGGAACAATTCTGGGATAAAATTTTTGAGATGGGTGGGTGACCCCATTCTTCAACCAGTGGCTGTGCCTATCCACTAGATATGGTCTCTACAGGTTCTATCTCCCCTTTATTGGACATTTCAGCTAATGTCATCTCAGTTGGGTCCTGGGAACCTCTTGCTTCCCTGTCATCTGGGACTTTCTAGTAGCTATCTCCAATTCCCCACCCACCACTGTTATACACATCCATTCAATTAATTGACTGACCCTCTGCATTTCTCCCCTGTCTCCTCCCACACCTGATCCTGCCCCATTTTTCATTCCCCCTCCTGTCTCCCAGATCCCTTCCTCTCTCTACCTCTCATGATTATTTTGCTCCCCTTTCTAAGTAGGACTGAAGCATCCACACTCTGGTCTTTCTTCTTTTTGAGTCTTCTTGGTCTGTGAGTTATATCCTGGGTATCCCGAGCTTTTGGGATAATTCCCACTTATCAGTGAGTACATACCATGTGTGTTCTTTTGTGACTGGGTTATCTCACTCAGGATGATATTTTCTAGTTCCATCCATTTGCCTGCGAATATCATGAAGTCATTGTTTCTCATAGCTGAGTAGTACTCCATTATGTAAATGTACCACATTTTCTGTATCCATTCCTCTGTTGAGGAACATCTTGGTTGTTATCAGATTCTGGCTATTATAAATATGGCTGCTATGAACATAGTGGAGCATGTGTCCGTATTACATGTTGGGGCATCTTTTGGGTATATGCCCAGGAGTACTATAGCTGGGTCCTGAAGTAGTATTATGTCCAGTGTTTCAGTATCTCCTTTCTTTAGGTGTCTGAATTTGCCATTGATGTATAGTTGGAATTTTTCAATTTGTTATTAATTGTGTTGCTCTAAATATTTTATACAAGCTTGAATAATAGTTTATATTTCTTTTGGAAGTATATTCAAGTTGAATTGATGAGTTTCACAGTAATGTTTAATATTATACATTTACTTGGGCTAGAGAGATAATTCAGTGGTTAAGAGCATTTGCTGATTTTCCAAAGCACCCAATTTCATCCCTGGGATTCATATCAAGTAACTCACAATTATTTGTTACTCCAGCTCCAGAAGATCCGGTGACTCTGGCATTCAAGGGCACATGCACTTACATGCACAAAACTACATGCAGGTACACACACCTACATTTAATTAAAATTATTAAAGTAAATTGTAAAAATACATGATACTTTTGCATAATTCTTGAAGTACCTTTAATCTCAATACTGTTGATTCTTCTCAAGGGATGTTCTGCATCTATGAACCTGTTGTGCTCCTTTTCATTTGTATTGGTTTGCTTTATCACACAGCAGAGCATCCTTGAGGTGAATTCTACTTAGGTACTCTAATATAATTCTTCTTAAATTATTGTATTATATTATAGTAGTTGCTTGGTTCAGTGTATTATTATTTTATGAGCGTTTTTGACCATATTTACAATTCCTGCTAGGTTGTAGATTTCTCTATCTGATAGATGTCAGTTTGATCCTGGGATTAGAGCACTGTAAACATAAAGAGAATTTTGAGATATTTCACTTTTCATCTTATTTTAAAATGTAGAAGATGAGAGGTCAAGGAAGTTAACTCTGAAACTATGCAGCAGGTGACACTGACATCACTGATATGTTGGTAACATACATTGACTCACCCTTTTCCAGCCAATGGCCTGGAACCTGAGCAATATCACAGAAGGAATCCATCTTGGTCAAGATCCTGATGACTTTTATTGTTCTAAGTGTCAGAATATAAGTAATCATTCCGGGTAAATTTTGTATTTTCATCATGATTTCTTTTTTTTCCCCTCTAATATTCTTTCCATTCCTTACCCCAGTTTTTGAAGCACTTGAAATAACCATGTTTCCAAAAGATGTTATAGGGTTTCTTAGAACTTCTGTAGAATGCACGAAAGAGAACCATATGCAAGAAAAAGTAATACCTGGTGACATAAGGATATTCATTTATTGATAGTGTTAAATGTCAATGTTTGTGCATATTTGTTTTGCATAATTTTAAAAATTAGAAGAGGTTAAGAGCAGGGATATTTTTATACTCTGAAGAAAATGAAGCATTGAAGATACAGATATAAAATAAGCCAGGGAGAAAGCACTTAAAATTAAGTTGTATGTATTACAACCAATATTCCATAAATTAAACAAGTTTGAAACGAGAACTTTACATGCCAGAAAAAAATTTCTTGCACCCAATTTGTGAGAATCTAAATTAGTTAGGGGGATTATGAAAAACTGTCAAGATTTGGTCTTAACATTTAGGTACTAATGTGGAATGCATCTTCTGACAGACCAAAAGCTGAAGACTCCTGGCTATTAAAACTATCTTACTGTTCTGGGGGCCAGAGCTAATGACTCCTGGCAACACAGCTCTCTTTTGCACTCCTGAGACCAAAAGCTGATGAATTTTTGCAATTAATTCCTGCTAAAAGCAGTAGTGGATTAGTAAAAAAATGTTGATTATTCAGGCTCTCTACTCTTTATCTCAGGGCCCTGGTAGCTAGCCAGGCAAGAGACTTTGAACTCACTAACTCTTTGCAAGCTAGAATGAAAGGTAAAGAAAGTCACACACACATACAAATACACACACACACACACACACACACACACACACACACACTGGATGAAGTAGAAAAGGGCTACACTGAATCTTTATTTTTGCTTTTGACTTTTTATAGCTTTTTAGACAAAAGTCTTCTATGTAAGAAAAGAATTCCCTCACAGATAAATGTCACACAAAAGGGAGTTACAGAAGAATGTAAATTATATGTTCAAAGGAGTGTTTCATTCTAGAGGCTCATTGTAAGCTCAAAGCAACAGTTTTACATAGTTTTTGTTAATTATAATGTACACCTATGGCCTCTTCCTTGGACCTGACCTAGAATGAATGTTTTTTCCTGGCCATAATTTGTTCCAAGCCTATTTTTAATTTCCTGGTACAATTAGCTCATGACACAAAATTCTATTTGCAAAAACTCTATTTTTATTCAGCAGAGGGCTTAAAAATTACTGGAATCAATTTTATATCATTATAAGGAATTATGAAACCATCAATTTCATCTAAACAGCATTATTGCATGAAAGTACATCTTCATATTGATTTGGAAAGAAATTTACCCAATAGGATGGGCTGATGCCCAGGACTCATTTGGCTATGTAATAGTGACTAGAAAGCCATATCAGCAGCGAGAAGCAATCCTGGTTTTAAGTCTCTAAGGTCAATGTCTCTTGGAGTGCACCCACTGCAGTTTTGCAAAATAGTGAGCCAACTCCAGAAACCTCACTTGTTTGCCATAGCCTTTCCTGTATGGCCCCTGTCAGAAAACTTTATTTATATACTTCAACTTAGGACCATATACATGGTTGACAAACATATCACCCTTGAATAGTGGTCCTAGTTGCCCTGGGTATATAGCTGAAACCTATTCTAGAGTTGCATATTGGGAACAGCTTTAATGTTAGTTCAGGAGATCCCAATGATGCAACCATTATTAATGGCAGCTCAATTCTTCAAGGATTAATGTCTGTGTTCTTAGTTTATAAAAGTGGAAAAAGATGAGCAAAAAGTTAAAAACTAGAACTTCCATAGGATCTAGCCATCTTCCAGCTGGTCATATAATGACATAAGCTTATGTGGAAAGCATATGTACTCCCATGTGCATTGAAGCTATTTTAAAATTCCAAAAGCTGTTAGAGGAGTGGGCTAAGAACGTTCTATCATGAATGTGTAGTACATGTCTGAAAATACGTGATTTGAACAACATACATTATATATATATATATATATATATATATATATATATATATATATAATCAAAACCCCACTGTACTCATTGATATGTATAATTTTTATTTTTAAAGTATGACTTAACATAAATATTTAAAATAAGAGGTAAGAGAAGTGAAGAAATGGCTTAGTGTTTAAAAGTTGACCTGTTCTTGCATAGGATCCAAGAATAAGATTCATAGTGAGGTGTGGCTAGGGCTTCATAGTATACATTAGCTTTATGGATCCCAGTACCATCATTTGTCCTTTATGGGCACCAGCACTCACACATACACATACCCACACAGAGGCATACATTAAAACATATAAATACAAATAAAACTTTAAAAAAGTGTGGAACAAAAGTTACCATATCTTTTCCTAAAAGGATAAGTGTGTTCTATTTAAACATTACCTTCCAATTATTTCAATTCACCATTTGCAAGGAAAAACTCCACATTCAATCCTTTTATTTTATATTTTTTCCAACATTAATCCATTTGAAATTATCTGGTTCTGTTCAGTCTGTTTTATTTTCAGTATTTAAACTTTTTGAGACATAATATGGCTATGTAGATCAGGCTTGCCTATAACTCTCAGTCATTCTGCCTAAAATGCTAAGAATACAAGTATGTAAAACCTGCCTGGTGATGTAAATTAAACTTGAGCCTCTTGTGGCTTGAAGTGGGCACAGGTTTTTTCCAGGTAGTCAGGCTTTGTTATACTTAGCTTATCTATAGAATAAGCAAGTCCATAGGTCAGAGAGGCAGGACTGGGTAACACCCCCCCTCCCGATGTCACTAATATCCTAGCATTCTAGTTCCATAGAACATTTCAAGATGCTCACCCCCAAACTACTGATAAGATCTGGAAAAGGCAGGTTTCATCTATAAGGACATGCTTAGGGGTTAAGAGTGGAACACACAGATTGAAGTCCAGAAATTCTTCCTGGGTAAACACATGTGTGAAGAGAAGGGGCCAACCAGGGATGTTCAAAACCCAGAGAAATCAGGGTCAAGGGTAGGAAAGACCAGTACCACTGAGCATATAACTAGTGTGTACTCACGAAAGAATTCTGATGTCCAAAGCTGGTATGTGGACATATGTGTTTACCACTTGCTCTGGCTCCCTGGTGAGATTTCTGGACTTAAATAAGTATTATTCTTGAAGCATGCTTAGTTCTGCCTTTGTGACTCTCTCTGAATACACAACTGACTTTTCACCTTCCAAAAACTTTTTTTGTTCAGCAAAGATTAGATTTTCTTCAGCTGATGATAAACTCTCAGATTTCTGGAGAGAGAGAATCTCATTGAGGAAAGCAAAGATGGATCATATCTACTGATGTAGAACCACAAAGAAAGATATTTATTCTGAAAATATGCAAGAAGCATTCATATGGATGAAAAAGTCTGAAAATTACAGAATAACTTTTTTGGATATGATATATGCAGCCAGAGTAAATTTCTAGAAGCAGAGCACTGTTACTGTTTTCAAAGCATGAAGGGCAGTCAGAAGAATGTGCTTCAGGTCAGGAGCTCATCAATGTTCTCTGGATCTTGTACTAGAGAACAAATGCCATCTGATCCTCATCTAGACCCAATGAGTCAGAAGCTGTGCCTGGAGGTTTGCATCTAGACATCCAGTGAGCAGGAACAGCCCCAGAGTGGTGATGGTCCCTCAAAACACAGGGTGCTAGTCTACCCAGCTTTTGATTTACAGTCAAGCTTTGATTTCCTGTCTAGTTGATACAGAATGTGTGGAGAACACCTTGGTACTAAGCACATGTACAACTCCTCTTCCCAGCTTTACACCTATTCATTTCCTGTCATAGATGGCTTTGGAGGAAATCGTTGCTGTGAAAATTGAAGAATGATGGCTTTATAATTCCACCAGGTCCCATGCAGGTATAGTCCCGTTATAAAGGAGAGACAGATGTCTGCTTTTGTTTTCTTTTCCATTTTCCCCTTTCATCCCACCTCCCTTTTTTGTTTGTTCTTTCCTCACTCCCTTCTTTCTCTCATTCTCCAACTTCTCTTCTCTTTCTCTTTCCATCATAGTCATACATTAATCCTGTTCTTTTATCATTGTAATTTATGTTGACACACAGATTCAATTACATTTGTCTTGTGTAGAAGCCCTTTCATTTGAACTCCCAAATCCTTTCTTAAGCCAATGGAATGTTGATTTATTAGAGCTAAGCAGGTTTGCATCTCTACTTAGCTACCACACCAGAGGTTTTGCATCCATACTCTACTTTCCTGTATTTGGTATTTTCTTGTTGCTGTGAGAAGATACATGACAATCAGAAACCTAAAAGAAGGAGGGTTTAATATGACTTGTGGTTCAAGCTGATCACTTATTCATTTTTGGAGACTTGATAACACATGGGACTAGGCATGGACACAGAAACAGATTAGAGTGGCCAAGAAGTGTGGCCAGGCTACCAAACCTCAAAGTACCATCCCAGTGATCTACTTCCTCCAAGGAGGCTACAACCTTCATAAGCATCACCACCATCTGGGGATCAAGTGTTCACACAGATGAGATTGAAGAGGTACTTGATATTCAACCCACTACAATAACACAACGTTCATGTTCTCTGAGACGAAGAATCTGATTGGCCATCTTTCCACCAAGAACAGTGCAGATGTGGTCATCCAACTAGAGTTCTGCAAACCCTTCAATCATTCATTTTCCACTGAGGTTTATTCTTTCAGTTTTGAATTTACAAGGGTGGAGCAGATCATATGTTTCTAAAGCTCTTACACTACCCACTACTTAGTGCTTAATTGTTGAGTGCTTAACTGAGCTGAGCTTCCATGCAAATTAAAACCCATGAGGGAGGAGAACACTTGTCAGGAGCAGTGTGGTCTGCATGAAGCATAGCTGGAGGAGTGGAATATTAAGGATGACATCCAGCCATGATTTAATAGCATTGCTAATTTTATTCTATGGATACATTTGTGTGTGTGTGCGTGTTCCATCCTCAATGCTCCTTCTACTGACATATTTTTTCTGCTACATTATTGCATTTATTAGAATAAGGCCAGTCACCACCCCTGTAGCTTCTTATTTAGCATAATTTTTATGATCATCCATTGTGGAAGAATAGTAATCTTAGCTTATCCAGTGAGATTGTTCACAAAAATTTCACACTCTATGAAAGTTGTTATTTTGATTTGAGAAATGTAAGTTTCCTTTGACACTCTGTATTTCATCTTTACTGATACTGTAACTCTACAGGCTACACTCTGAGTATCATTACTGCAATTTTCTCAGGTTACCTAAGATTTATGTAGTTCACAGATCTGTTGATGCTCCATGCACACAAGCCTTTGTATTGAATGCTCACTCAAAGTGGTTCCAACTATATTTTACCAAGAACTATTTAATTTTTCCTTAAGGAGAATACTCGTCCCCATTTTATTTATAAAAACAGACTTCTGAGGGCTGGCTATGTGTCTCCATGGTTGAGATCAGTTACTCTACAGGCACAAGAACTTCAGTTTGAATTTCCCAAGTCCCCACGTGAAAATTCAAATATCCCTGAACATCATTGTAAGCCTAGCATTTGAGTGGCAAGATAGGACAATCCTAAAGATCTCTGCCTAGCCAGTACAGCAAAAACAGCAAGCTTCCAGGTCTGTAAAAGACCTTCTTGCAAGGAAATAATTTTGAAAATGACAGAGAAAAACATCCCAAAATCACAGTGGCATGGAAATGTGAACATTGATCAGTCAATTTTCTGGATAGTCAGCTCTGTTGATGTCTGCAAGACATCCTGCCCTCACCCCCACACCATCAAGTACTTACACGAATACACCACATACACACAGCACACTCACACACATACCACACTCACATACACTTACACACATGCCACATTGATACACACTCACATGCACTTACATACTCATAAATACACACACACTAACATACACACAAACACTAAATATACTACTTATATATAGACAAACACACAAACACACACACTGAAAATAATATATATATATATATATATATATATATATATATATATATAACTCACATGCACATACACACTCCTATACACCCAAACATATACCACTCATACATTCACACATACATAAACACATGCACAATATTTTTCTAAGTAAGCAAAAAAAAAAGATTAAATATCCCACACTTGCCTGTCTTTAAAGGATATTGTATAATTTTTATCCTAATAAAGGGAGAAAATGAAAATGAAGAAAACGTGTAGGTGTTTTTCACAAACATGCCCAGTTATCCAAAGGCATGCTAAAGACACTGTGCCATACTAGGAAGCCCTGTTTCCTCTCTAGGTTGTCCAGCTGTGGTACTGTTGGGATGATGAAATGAGGAGCAGATGGGGAAAGAGTAGTGTACACTTTAGGAAACTGGATTAAACTGATTGTGGTGGTGCATGCTGGTAGGAGTTGCTAAAGGAGGCAGAGGCAGGAGGGTCACAAGTTCAATGCCAGCCTAAACTACACATTAAAGAAAACGGGGGAAAAAAAAGGAAACTGGATTAAAATGACTTTTCCATTTCACTCCATTGTCAGGAAATGAAAACCAAACTGATATGACCCTGAATTGTTTTACCTGTTCTCTGTAGACATCTGTGATCTTTCTTTCATTTGTTCCTCTTCTAAACCCTGATGTAGACTCACCTCCCTCACCTAAAATATATATTCTGGACTGATGAGATAGCTCAACAGGTAAATACACTTGCTGCCAAGACAAAAAAAGCAAAAAAAAAAACCAAACCAAACCAAAACAAACAAACAAACAAAAAAAAACTTGAGTTAAAACTCTAAGACCCAAAAAGAAGGAAAAAAAAAAAGAAGTCACACTTGCAAGATTTCCTCTGACTTATAAACACACACGTTGGTGTACTGGAGTCTACACACACACACACACACACACACACACACACACACACATCAACCAATCACTGAAGCAATCAATCAGTTAAGCAATCAATCAACTAATCAATCATTCAATCTATGTAAAAGTAAATGAAACAAATATGCTTTCTTTCCCTTCAGGTTTATCTGATCTGAAGATTGTGGCTCAGTCCATTTTCTTTATTTTTGCTTGCTATGAGACCACTTGCAGTACTCTTTCTTTTGCTTTGTATTTGCTGGCCACTCACCTTGATATCCAGAAGAGCAGGATGAAATTGATGCTCAATAAGGTGAGACTCATGGGTAGCCCCTGGGTCATACTCTTAACCCTACATAAAATCTGTCCAAAAATCCCATAAAGTAATAGTGACATTGGTCTTTATAATTCTTCCCAAACTTAGAGTCTGTAGAGTGTGTGGATGCCTAGTCTAATAGCCCCTAAAGTCTATAAACCCTAGTTTATATAACCTCTAAAGATATGTATTAAGCCATCTTTAAAAGTCTACCAACTGAAAAATAAAGCACAAGGCCAGATGGTTTTAGGGCAGAATTCTACCAGAATTTCAAAGAAGGGCTAATGCCAATACTTTTCAAACTATTCAACAAAATGGAAACAGAAGGAACACTGCCAAATTCATTCTATTAGGCCACAGTCATCTTGATACCTAAATTATACCAAGACTCCAGAAGAAAAGAGAAATTAAGATGTGTTTTTCTTCTGAACATTGATGTGAGAACATTCAATAAAATATTTGCAAACTGAATCCAGGAACACAGAAAATACATAATCCTTCAAGATTAAGTAGGCTTCATGCCAGGGATGCAGGGATGCTTCAATATATTAAAACCTATCATGGTAATCTACCATATAAATAACCTGAAAGGAAAAATTCACATAATTATCTCATTAGACCCTGAAAAAAGCCTTTGATAAAACCCGGTAGCCCTTCATGTTAAAGAAATTAGAGAAATCGGGGACACCGGGCAAATACCTAAACAAAATCAAAACAACATACAGCCAGACAATAGCCAACATCCAACTAAATGGAGAGAAACTTACATCAATTCCAGTAAAATCACAAACAAGTCAAGGTTGCCCATTCTCTCCTTATGTAGTCAATATAGTACTTGAAGTTTTAGCCAGAACAATAAAACAACTAAAGGAGATGTAAGGAATACAAATTGGAAAGATGAAGTCAAAGTATCACTTTTTACAGATGATATGAGAACAACCACAGCTGATAAACACCTTCAGAAAAGTGGCTGGATACAAAATTAACTCAAAGAAATCTGTCATCCTCCTTCATACAAATGATAAATGGGTTGAGAAATAAATTAAGGAAACAACACCCTTCACACGAATAATAAAAAATATCTTGCTGTAACTCTAACCAAGATAGGGAACGATCTATATGCCAAGATTTCTCTGAAGAAAGAAATTGAAGAAGATATCAGAAGATAGAAAGATCTCCCATGCTCAAGGATAGGTAGGATTAACACAGTAAAAACTGGATGTCTTACCAAAACAATATACACATTCAATCCAATCCCCATCAAAATTCTGTCACAACCTTTTATAGGCCTTGAAATAGCAATTCTCAATGTCATGTGGAAAAACAAAAAAACCCAGAATAGCAAAAAAGATCCGGAACAATAAAAGAACTTTGGGAGGAATCACCATCCCTGACCTCAAGCTGTAGTAAAGAGCAATATTGATAAAAAGTGCATGATATTAGTAAAGAAACAGATACGTTGATCAAGAAAGTCAAATAGAAGACCCAGAAATAAACCCACACACCTATAGACACATAAATTTGGATAAAGAAGCAAAAAAAAAAATGGAAGAAGAAGAAGAGGAAGAAGAAGAGGAAGAAGAAGAAGAAGAAGAAGAAGAAGAAGAAGAAGAAGAAGAAGAAAGCATCTTCAACAATTGGTGCAGTTCTAACCAGATGTCTGCATATACAAGAATGAAAATAGATCCATATTCATCATCCTGCACAGAAGTCAGATCCAAGTGGTTGAAGGACATCAACATAAAACCAGATATACTAAATCTTTATAACAATGTTTTCATTGAAATATAACTATATCACCTTCCTCTTCCCTTTCCTTCCTCCAGCCTATGCCTTAAACATGTCCTCTCCCCTCACTACCAGGTTGATAACCCCTTTTGATAACTGCTGTTACAGAAATATGTGCTTATGTTTGTATGTATGCATATGCATACACAGACAGGAACACAACATTCTCAGTCCATTTTTACTGTTTCTCTGTACATATAAGACTAATCATTCTGTGATGTACAATAAGAAGTTGCACCCTTGAGAAAGGCTAATTTTCCCTTTTTACAGCTGTCATTAATTGCTTGACATTTTTTGTCTAGGAGTGAGACCAAGTGAAATTATTCTCTTCTACATTAACATGTCTATTAATATTGCCACTGTTCTGGAATTGCTTATGCATCCATTTCTTTTCTTTTCTTTTTTTCTTTTTCTTTCTTTCATTTTTTGTTTTTTTGTTGTTGTTGTTGTTTTGTTTTTTGTTTTTTGAGACAGGGTTTCTCTGTGTAGCCCTGGCTGTTCTGGAACTCACTCTGTAGACCAGGCTGGCCTTGAACTCAGAAATCCACTTTCCTCTGCCTCCCAAGTGCTGGGATTAAAGGCATGTTCCACCACTGCCCCACTCATCCATTTCTAAGATAGACAATTTCACAGCAGATTTCCACCTTCTCTTCTCCATTTTCCCTGCACTGTAAGGGAAGGAGCTGTAATGTAGATGTATCTGACCCCCAGAGCTCATGAACTCACATGCACTAATCTCTACACACACACACACACACACACACACACACACACACACACATCGTATTTCAAAGTTATACACACATAAGTAAAAATAAAGCTTTTTTAAAAATAGAGGTTTGTCCTCACTTACATTTTATAGACTTTCATGTAAATGTATATAGCTTTGTTGTGAAAAGTAACACTGTGGCATCTTGTTGTGTAATTGTCATTATCTATTAGTAATGGTTCTTGACATAAGGAAAAAAAAGTAGTACATGATAATTTTGAAAATTCAAGGAACTGGGTTTGAGATTATCCTAAAGAATTGCTTCTCAATGGGATATTGAACAGGTTGAAGAATGTGAGTTATTAAGATGCTGTATAAATGCTAAGTTTCTGTATCAATAGAATTTATCATGTGGTGCCCCAAACAATACACCACAGTAATACTCCATAGATAAAAATTAACCTTGTCCTTCTGCCTCCCCCTCTCACCCTCTCTCCCCTCATCTTCTCTTCCCTATTCCTTCCCACCCCTCCAGGCACATGCCACCAATGATTCCCTGGTAGAGTTGGAGTACATGGACATGGTGGTGAATGAAACTCAGATTATATCCAGTAGGTGGAAGACTCAAGAGGGTCCTTAAATAATGGTGAAATTAATGGGATGTTCATTTCCAATGGGACTATGGTGATGGCACCAAATTTTGCTCTTCACAAGAACCTGAACTGCAGACCAGAGCTTGGAGAATTTTGCCCTGAAAAGTACAAGGATATGAGAAAGATAAAATTATCCTGGTACAGAATAATTCAAGCATGATACTTTCTTTCTTGTTATTGAAGTTATTTGTTGCAACAACAGTGTCTCTCTCTCTCTCTCTCTCTCTCTCTCTCTCTCTCTCTCTCTCTCT
>JADRCH010000834.1:5697-54533 GCA_019843965.1 Rhynchomys soricoides | reverse complement strand
TCTCTCTCTCTCTCTCTCTCTCTCTCTCTCTCTCTCTCTCTCTCTCTCTGCCTGCCTGCCTGCCTATCTGTCTATGTTAACTTTTAAGAGAGTGTAGCATCTGCCATAACTTCTTTGGCGTGATCTTTTTTAGGTATTGTGCTTTTCATTTATCTCAGGCTTTTCCTTGCCATTCCCATTAGCTGTCCCAATCACCTTTAGAGAGCATCTGAGTCTTCCATTTCACTACAGTTTGCCTCCTAGATCTCCTACCATGTCTGTAATGGTGCAGCCCTTTGCCTGGAGGCCCTTCTCTGCTTTGGTTAGAGCAGCCCTGCTGTGGACAGAGGAACTCATGGGTCTCCACACTCCTGTCTCTAGCTGTCATTCCATCCAGCTCCCTTACATTCAATGACTCTTCTAAGGTTATGCCATCTGCTTGTCTAGAATCCTGAAATAGCTTTCTTTGGATATTGCTTGAATATATTCTTCTTGAAAATTTGGAACCAAAGTCAGGCTTCAGTCAAGTTTACATCTAATGTACTATTTTCTTGATTTCCTCTTTGTAACCAAAACAGAAAGTGCAGGTTTTAAAACAGTGGCTATCAAGTCAGGGCACCTGTGATCTAGATATATACTAGCCCCAAACCATGGACTTTCTGTTGTCAGTATATATGTCTTAGAGGTTGTGGCATACCTGTTACCACCATAATATGTACTGAGGGAGTCAATGGGGGTTAGTCCATCCAATATGACTTCTGTGTTTCCTCTGGTTTCATTAATTCCATCACCTGTAGCATTGCAATTATCAAAGCCCAAGCAATTGATTATATTTATGTTAGATTCTTTCAATAATTAAACATATATTACATGCCCACTTTCTGTGAGGGACTACTCCAAGCACTGATAAAATCCAAATATTAATATATCTACTGTAGAGAATGCTTGACAAATGTTGAAGAGTAATCAATAGAAATTAATATACACAGCACTCTAAATTAATCTTTCTCTATGTCCACAGCAATCATTCACCCATATCAGCTGCTGTTCCACATACATCTTTTACAACTCTCTCTTAGCTCTCATGATGTGTGTGTGTATGCATATGTATTTGTAACATACCACCAAGAATTTTCTTCAAAATATAAAATGCAGCTTGAAATACATAATCATATTCCAATTATCACCCTCCTCAAATCATTATTCTTCTCTTAAATATTTAAATTGGAATAAAATTCAGATGAATTGTGTCTACCCTCTGGAATATTATACCCAAGAAAACATATCAAGAAATCTTGGATAGAGACATCATAGTGGAGTGATTTTGTATCTTTTTATAAAATATCTGACTTAAAAACTCAATAAGGAAGGAAAGGAAGTAGGATGAAGAAAAAGGTAGGAAGAAGCAGAAGCACAGTAAGAAAATAAAGAAGGAAGGGAGGGAGAGAGTAGAAAGAAAGAAAGAAAGAAAGAAAGAAAGAAAGAAAGAAAGAAAAGGAAAGAGAGAGGGAGGGGGAAAGAAGGCAAGAAGAAATGAAGGAGGAAGAATGAAGGAAAAAGTTGAAAGAAGAGAGAAAAGAGCTGACAAGAAGAAAAGAAAGACAGGAAATGTCAAAAAGGAAACTAATAATTGAGAGGAGAGAATCATAGAGTGAAAGGGAACAAATTTTCAGTGTTAGTAGGTATTATGTCCTCTGAGCCCAATGGGTAAATGAAAAGCAGAAATGTGAGTTGCAGTAACCTCTTGCTTTCCTTTCACTGGTCTTGTTTCTTATGTGCCAGAATAGCATCACTGTGCTAAATGCACTTTTCATGTTTAAAGATAATTTTTTTAATCTGGGTGTGGTGGCCCATCCCTTTTATCCCAGCACTTCAGAGGCAAAGGAAGGTAGATCTCTGCATGTTTGAAACCAGCTTGTTCTACATAGAGAATTTCAGACCAGCCAGGACTACATACTAAGACCTTGAGTCAAAAGTTAGATAGATAGACAGTCAGACAATAAATATTTTGAACTGTATTCTTGATACACCCCAAAGTTTCTCCATGGTAAATGGAAAAGGATAGGCCTGTACCCTACAACTTCTTTAGTATATCACATACTCCAAGGCCTAGGTAACATTACAGAAGATGGGGTGGACAGAATAGTTTTGCTGGAGGATTGGTAGAATGTCTTCTGGACATTCCCATTTCTATCATAACCTCCAAGCATTTATGGCCACATGTGAAAGACTTGTACATACCAGAAAAAAGGAACCAGGAAAGTAGGAAGATGACTAGTTGGGAAGAATGGAATGAAAAAAGTGGGATCACAGAGTGTTGTATACAATTAAGAAACTGCCAAAAATTAACTCTAAAAAACTCAGCAAGATATCTAAATGCAACCTAAGCAAGTACCATGTCCACTACTGCTTGTGGGTATCTAAGAGATATCAAACAAGTGGTTGTGGGTTTTATGCTTCATTAACTTGTCTTTATCTACTCCTGTGAGACCAGGTTCAGCAAGAACAATCAGGACAGCACTACACATACCTGCCCTTTGGGAACAGACCCAGGAACTGCATTGGCATGAGGTTTGCTCTCATGAACATGAAAGTTGCTCTTGTCAGAGTCCTGCAGATCTTCTCCTTCCAACTTTGTAAGAAAACTCAGGTTGGTGTAATTCCTCAAGAAGTTACCTGTGATTTGATGTTTTAATTGGGGGCATCTATATGCAAAGAAGTACATGCTTTCTCACATTTTAATTTATTTTATGAGTCAAGTAACTTCTTTTGTGACATCTGTGGAGGGTTATGTTCTTCAGTTTAGCAGCTATACTTTTTGCTTTAAAAAGTATAACCATTTTCTAAACTCAGGGGCTGGAGAGTGGTTCATTCAGGGAAATGTCTGCATTGTAAGCATGAAGATCTTGAGGTTAATGCACCAGGGAAGGGGTATGGAGGTGGGTGAGAGGACCCTCTCAGAGACAAAGGGGATTTGTGATGAGATGAAGAATGCTGGGAGGCAGACTGGGAGGGGCAACATTGAATGTATATAAAGAAAATAATTAATTAAAAATTAATAATATTATATTATTAGACATCAGGGGAGCAGAGGCCCTTGGGCCTGACGGTGTTAGATCCCCCAATATAGGAGAATGATGAGGAGGGAAGATGAGAGTGGATGGGTAGGAGGGTGAGGTAATACTGTCATAGTGGCAGGGGAGGGGTGAGGGAATGGGGAGGTTCCAAAGGGGAGATCTGGAAAAGGGAAAGCATTTGAAATATAAATAAAGTATGAAAAAAAAGAAAAAATAATAATATTATAGGAAAAAACTGTGCCTATTTTCTAAATTCAGGGCCTGGAGAGTGGTTCATTTAGGAAAACATATATGTTGTAAGCATGAAGATCAGAGTTTTATCCTCAGAGCCCAAATTTTTAAAAATTTGTATGTCTCCTAAGGAATGAGAAAAGATAAAACCTATCCTAGTTAAAAATTTATCTGAAAGAGTTCTTCCTCACCAATCTAATCAAATAGTACCGCTTTATTCCTGAGACAAAATTTATTATGTCCAATACCAATTCTATTTTTCTTTCTATCTTGAAAAAACATTTTTGATTTTCTTGATAAGACCATAAGCTTGGATATTATTTCCAGCTATATCCATGTTTTCCAGTAGAGCACTTTGAAAGAGTTGGTAGTCTAAAACTTTAGTTGAAGTTGTTCATATGCTTGTCTTTTCCTGTGCAACTTTGGTGACCCCTTCATGACCCTGCATTATAAATACAATGAGGGGGTTTAACTAGACCTTAATCATCTTCATGACACATTTAGGCTAATCTGTATGGAACTGGTGACTACACCAACCAATATCCATTTTGTTCATTCCCATGTATCCTATAAGAGAGTCTCAGAGAAAACAAAGTTAGCCAGATTATTGTTTTAATTGAAAAAGTATGTTTGTGTGTGTGTTCACAAGCAGGGGATGCATTATGTGTGCATATACATGTTGGGGCTAGAGACAGATTTCCAGTGTATCCTTTAGTCAGTCTCTACCTGACGTATTAAGGCAGAGTTTCTCATTTGTACCCAGAATTTACCAACTCTGGCACTTTAGCCAGCTTGCCCTGGGATCCCCCTCATCTCCCACACACAGAGATTACAAGAAGGCTGCCATATCTGCCTGATATGTGTGCAGTGGATTTGAATGTCAGTTCTCATACTTGCTCTGTAAATACTTTACCCATTGAACCATCATCCCAGACCACAAATTAGCTAAATTCTTAACTATAGAACACCCTTGTTTCCGAAAAGACTTTATGTTCATGATCAATGTATGTGGATTTACTGAAGAGAACAGTTGCCTAACAGGACAGGTGGACCACAGACAACTTGGCCGGTAATTTATGACGGTGTCATCACAAATAACACAGGAGTCCCAGAACCCCTAAACAAAATGCAATCAAAATGATTCCAGCTATATTCTTAGGGGAATGTATTGTCAAATAAAATATCCTTTGCTTGCAATGAGTGGTGGAGTGTACCATGGACACAGAGCAGGCTCCAGAAGCTAGTTAAGAAAGTCTTGCCAGGACTGTAATAGTTGAGTTCCTGCTGTTGAAGGGTATATAGTTGCTCATCATATCCACTAAGTTTCTCAGTTTCTTCCTATTTCCCCTCATCTTCTTCCAAGTTACCATCGTGTTATCCAGTTTTCTCAGCTACATTTTCCCTACTGTGATATTTCATTCAAACTTGCCAATGGAGCCAGTCACCACAGATAGAAACTTTCTTAAGTTTTTTGTTATGGGAATTTAACACATGTATATAATGAAATATGACCACATACAACCCCCTATTTCTCCCTTCCAGCTCCTCCATATATCCCCAACATGTCTTCCAGCCAACTTCAGGTCTTATCTTTTTAACGCTCACCTAATTCCACTTAGTGCTGCTTGTAAGTGAATGTATGTGGAGCAATCTACTGAAGCATGGGAATTCTATCAATGACCACATCTTCAAAGGGGAATTTGTATTTGTCTGGAAACTATCAATTACCAATAGTTCCTCAGTATGGGAAAAGACTTGGCGATCATCTCCCCCATCTATGCCAGAATTTTGGCTGGCTTGAACTTCGACAGAATTCATAGATGCTGTGAGCTCATGACTGTGAAAACCCTGTCATATATGTGAGCTCATGACTGTGACAGCCCTGCCATGTATATGAGCTCATGACTGTGACACCTTCACAGTCATGCTTCTCTCCATTGATTGCTACCCACTACAAAAATGTATATAATCTTCTCTGTCAAAGGATGAAAGTGTCCTGAACAGACAAATTTATAGAAACAGAGAACCAATGACATTTTAGGCAGAAATGATATTTTTTTTTTTACACCATGGCTGTAAAAAGAGACAATCCTGAGCACACTGGGGACAAACAATTACTTTACCTATGGATTTCCCCTAGTGTAGTTTGGAGAGATTCTTCATGTTTATTTCTAGGAGGATGTGTGTGTGTGTGTGTGTGTGTGTGTGTGTGTGTGTGTGTGTATTACATTCTCACATGGTCACAGACCATATATTCAAAACCACACTTACATACATATGTATACACATACATACAGAGAGAGAGAGAGAGAGAGAGAGAGAGAGAGAGAGAGAGAGAATTTATAAAGCCTTAGAATCAAAAGCCATATTATGTAAGCAAAAAGACCATTAAGGTCAAAAAATTGCCCAGAATAAGAAATATGATTTTAAAAAGCCTCCAAAATATCTTTCCATTCATTTGCACTGACCACCTACTACCAGGCCTGGAGCCTCTCTGGAGTGTAGTTTGTATACCCAGGTAGACTCCATTATAGATACTAATTTTTCCTGTGTGACTGGTTGTTATCTGGAGCTAGCTTTTGATGATGTTATGAGATCATGTCTACTTTTCTAGCTCAGCACTGGGAATCCATTTGGCTTGGACCCATCCAGGCCCTGTGCAAGCTGACAAAGTCTCTGTGAATTCATGTGTGCATCAGTCCTGTTGTGTCTAAAAGATGCTCTTTCTCTGGTATCATTCATTTTCACTGGCTCTTACATTCTTTCAGCATCCTCTTCCACATCATTCTCTGTGCTCTGTGGATAGGGAGTTGATCAATTAGGACATCCCATTTAGGACTAAGTATTCCAGGATATCTCGCTTTCTGTACATTGTCCAGTTGTAGGTCTCTCTGCATTAGTTCCCACCTGCTACATGAGAAAGTGTCTCTGATGATGGCTGAGTGAGACACTGGTAGATGACTATAGCAGAATGTTGTTAAGAGACATTTTATTGGTATGTCCTTTAATAAAACAACAGTATTGTATTTTTCCCCTAGGTCTATAGCCTATCTAGTCTCAGATTCATGGCTACCCAAGCAGTGTGAGTCATGGATTCCATCACATTGAGTGGGCCTCAAATCCAATCAAATACTGCTTGGTTACTCTCACATTGTTTTTGCCAGTGTATCAGGCAGACAAATGAATATTGTAGAACAAATGGCTTATAACTGGGTTGATGTTGATCTTTTCCTTTGGTAGCATCCTTCTAGTACCATGAAAGAAAATCTCTTTGAACCATTGAATATTATATTTTAGAGTATATTGATTTTCAAATATTTGTGATTTTCCTAATTTTCTCTGTTATCTTTTCTGTTTTCACCCCTCAAGTGTTAAAGACATCTTTCTCTGCCATGCTGTTTCTCTCTTGACCACTATTTCTTGAAAACCATGGTTGGTTACAGCATCAGACTATGGTCTTTATGCAAAGAGAGACCATCGCAGGATATAACAGGGTGAGAAGTCAGAGATACAAACATGTTCCCTTAATCACTTCAAAGATATAGAAGCATCCACTGACTTTGCTGTGTAATGGTCTATGTTTATGTCATGACCTTGTTCAGCCAGTGGTATGGAGCCTGAGCAAAGATGGTAGAAACTGTTCTGTTAGAAGTGTTAAGACTCTATCTTTCTAATATGATATGTGAACTGCTTGTGGAAAATGTGAACTGCTTGTGGAATTTTGCCTGTTTGCTGTGCTTCCTTTGTCCCCTGTAGTACTCTTTGCATTCCTTACTCAAATTTTGCAGGAATTGAACATCTCTAGGTTTTCAGAAGATGTTGCAATTTTAAAAAAGAACACCATAAACCATAAACAGCATTAAAGACAGCATAAAGATTAAGGATTAAAATAAGGTGGAGTGGTGGGGTTCCCAAGAGGATGCTCACATTTTGATAACAGTGATGAGATGTGGTGGTGGTTTGAAAGAAAATGGTTCCCATAGGTCCATAAGATGAAGCACTATTAGGAGATATGGCCTCATTGGAGGAAATGTGCTTCAGTCACAGGAAGACGTGCAGCCTGAGGGTCAAGATATAGATCTCTTAGCTCTTTCTCTAGCACCCTGTCTGCCTGTAACCCATCATGCTTCTCACCATAATAATAGTAGACCTCTGTTAGTATAAACCACCCCAATTAAATGTTTTCCTTTATAAGCGTTACCATGGTCATGGACATCTCTCCACAGAAATAAACCCCAAGATAGGTGTGAACATTTGGTTTACAGTTTTCTTTTTCTTTTAAGAGGTGCTTTATTGAGTTCAGGTGAAAACTATCCATTAGATTTAGCAAAAGCAAAAGCATAACCAAAAACAAAAAGATCAACCAGACAAAAAACCCAGAACAACAAAAGCCAGCCAAAGTCAGTGATGTTTGAACTACAGCTCTGCTTATTCTGAAAGTTTTTTCTTCATCTAGTTGTCTGAGGTTAGAATATAATCTGTTAAACATAAAATACTTAATATTTTTTTACTTAATACATTCTAAAGGTAATTACATTCCTGTTGACAAACTGACAACATTTACTGATTGATACTCTTTAGTCAAAGGTTGGTAAACTCTCAGTTGTCTTTATGAGTACAGAGTACTAATGGGAAGAGTTGAAGTTATGAATAAGGTTGGTAAGTTTATCTATTTTTTTAAATTGTTCAAAAAATTTTATCTAATAAACTTATTTCTAGGAATTTATGTTGACAGGAATATGTATTACTGTGGGATATCTATCACATTATTATATACAATGGTGAATGATGAGAAACATGTCAAAATTAAATACAGAAGTAATAAAGTATGAAATTACTTGTAGACATTTCTATAATAATTACAATGCTATTTTCCAGGTTAAAACTTTAGAAGCAAATATTATCATCATCTTATAATTTCACATTATAATGTGATTAAAATAAATTAAATCACTTTGTAAAATATTATGCAATTGGAAATTATTTCTGACAGATCAACTCTTACAATTTTATAGGTCATTCATTTTTCTCCTTAGAAATGACAAAGGAAAGTTGACTTCAGTCAAAATATCACACAACCTAATCTCATAAGTCACACGTTAAATGTTACTTGTTTTAAGAAGACTTTGAAAACCTTACTACTGTCATGCTCAACAAGAAATAAGTTGACAACTCATGACTAAATTCAGGGAAAATAAATATAATTCTTCTAAAATATACAAGACTCACCTCCCTAATGTGACCATAAAATTCAAATACCTTCAATGTTCTTCCTTGAAGACATGTTAGCTTCTCTCTGAGCAAAGAGCACCATTCTTTGCATTTCCCAAGGCCATTACATTGACATTCATCAGATACCTATAACACTTGCTGAAGTTACCCCTTAAATATTTCTATTTGACCAGCATGAAGTGTCCTTCCTTATCTTTTTTGATAACTTTTGGTTGAAAGTTGATTCTATTCGATATTGGAACAGCTACTCCAGCTTTTTTCTTGGGACCATTTGCTTGGAATATTGTTTTCTAACCTTTACTCTGAGATAGTGTCTGTCTTTTTAACTGAGGTGCATTTTCTGTGTGGAGCAAAATGCTGGGTCCTGTTTACATATCCAGTCTCTTAGTCTATGGCTTTTTATTGGGGAATTGAGTCCATTGATGTTAAGAGATACTTAGGAAAAGTGATTGTTGCTTCCTGTTATTTTTGATGTTATTTTTATGTTTGTGTGGCTATCTTCTTGTGGGTTTGTTGAAAGAAGATTACTTTCTTGCCTTTTCTAGGGTGTAGTTTCCCTCCTTGTGTTGGTGTTTTCCATCTATTATCCTTGGTAGGACTGGATTTGTGGGAAGATATTGTGTAAATTTGGTTTTGTCATGGAATATGTTGTTTACTCTGTGAGAGATTTGCTGGGTATAGTAGCCTGGGCTGGCATTTGTGTTCTCTTAGGGTCTCTATGACATCTGCCCAGAATCTTCTAGCTTTCATAGTCTCTGGTGAGAAGTCTGGCATAATTCTGATAGGTCTCCCTTTATATATTACTTAACCTTTTTCTCTTCCTGCTTTGAATATTCTTCCTTTGTTTAGTGCATTTCGTGTTTTGATTATTATGTGATGGGAGGAATTTCTTTTCTAGTCTATATGGATTTCTGTAGGCTTTCTGTAAGTTTGTGGGCATCTCTTTCTTTAGGTTAGGAAAGTTTTCTTCTATAATTTTGTTGAAGATATTTATGACCTTTTAAGTTGGGAATCTTCGATATCTTCTATACCTATTATTCTTAGGTTTCCAAAATCCATATGTATGGAATTCTCAAAGTATAAGTAAAAATATATTTTAAAAAGTAGAATTGTGGTACACTAATAGAATACTACATTCTCTTCCAGGGTCACTGTAGAAAACAGCAATATTCAAGGTAGTAACAGAATATTTGGTTGAAATTCAGATTCTTACATGGGATTCCTCCCAGCAGATCCCATGTATGTCTTCTAGAACTACTACTTGGTCTTATCTCAGCAGGGACAAATCAGGAATCAAGTCATGCAAATATAAAGTGGGTTCTGTGGAAATCCCAATCAAAGCACACAGAGAACATGAAAACTAGGGGAGACTGTTGTGTCCTAAGTGTGGATGACTTAATAATATTTCCCAAATCGAAGGCCTTTATAGTTTAAAAATATAAAACCAAGATAAGAGAAAAGCACTGGTTACATAACTATGAGAACCTTAGTTGGAATTCCTGGAATACAGGTCAGAAAGCCACAAATGTAATCCCAGTGGCAGGGAGGTAGAAAGAAAAAGATACCAGGAGCTTGCTGGCCAGTCAGATCCAGTGAGAGACCCTGTCTCAAAAAGCATATATATATACACACACACACACACATGGAAGTAACAGTTTACTCTGAACCACTTAATTTGCATGAGAGAATATTACAATAGGGGTAACACGATCTTCATCTGTCCTATCCACCTATAGGCCTATAGACTAACTGTGTAAGGATAGATAACCTAGTCATTTCCTGAAACTAAAACCCAGCCTGCACTGAGGCAATCCAATGCAAAGTCTTTGCTTATAAAGGGCCATAAAGGGGGGCATGCTTTTTTCTAAACTTTGTTCTATTTTAAATTTTAGTTTTAAACATGAGCAGATGAGTCTACTCAGAATGGGAGCTGCACATATACAGGCAGACATTAGGTGATGGAAATACATTCTGATAACTGCAGTACTCTTATTCCCACACACATTTATTGAATCATTTACCACATATCTTTAACAACTTGCTAAAAATACTTAGAGTACACAGATGACTCACAGCCAGAGGCCAGAGGCCAGTTGCAGCCAGAAGCAACTCAGGTTGCATTCTGAGATGACGAAGTGAAGTTTAAAGCACAGCTAAATAAAATTAATCACACAAGTGTTTGAAACACACAGAGTTGTCAGTATTGATGTACTTATCCTTTCTGTTTTCCTAATAAGTCAAAGTCCAATTTTAGATAACAGTAGAGAAAGCATTAGGCTCAGAAATAAATAGTCTTGTTATTGATCTGATACCAGGGTTCATTTGTGCAAAAGTCAGGGTTCTGAGAATCCCCACAGTATAGACTTAACCAACTATCTGAATGTGATAATTAAAAAGATGAATAGAAGTAAAGGACAAAGAGGGCAGGTTTGGTCAACGAGGCCAAGTGTAGAACAGGCAAAGGGCTTCACTGGCAACAAATTGGTTAACAGGATATTTGAGATTGTGTGAATGTGTTCCATGTATGTGTATGTGGGTGCCCACACTTTTGTGAATGCATGTAGGTTACAGGTCAACATTAAGTGTCTTCTGCTATTGCTCTCCACCTTAGTTTTTGAGGTAGGGTCTCTCACCAATGGGCTACACTGGCTAAAGAGTGAGCTCATGGAGCCTCCTGTCTTTTTTTCTGTGGGTGCTGGGGAAATGCTTCATGTCTATATCCTTGCATGGCCAGTTCTTTACTCAGTGCCTCATCTCCTTAGACCCTAGGCTTTGAGAATGTATGGAAAGAAATCAGAGGATGTGTTTAGTGTATCATGCTGGCTAGTTATTAATGTCACCTTGATACAAGCTAGGGTCATCTGAGAAGAAGGAATCTTTTTTTTAATTTTAATTTTTTATCATTTATTTATTTATTTATTTACACTCCAAATTTTGTTCTTATCCCAGTCCACCATCTGACTATTCCACATCCCATACCTCCTCCCTGCTCTGTGACTCCACGAGGATGTCCCCACCTCCCACCTCTTACCCCAACCAAGGTCTAAACTTCCTGGGGTCTCCAGTTTCTTGAGGGTTAGGTGCATCTTCTCTGACTGACCACAGACCTGACAGTCCTCTTCTGCACATGTGTTGGGGCCTCATATAAGCTGATGTATGCTGCCTGGTTGATGGTGCAATGTTTGAGAGATCTCAGGGGTTCAGGTTAATTGAGACTGCTGGTACTTCTACAGGGTTGCCCTCTTCAGCTTCTTCTAGCTTTTCCCTAATTCAACTACAGGGGTCAGCAGCATCTGTCCATTGATTGGGTTCAAATACCCTCATCTGACTTTTTCAGCTGCTTGTTGGGTCTTTCCAAGGGCAGACATGCTAAAACAGATGCAGAGACCCATAGCCAAACATTGGACATAGTTTGGGCAGTCTTATAGTAGAGTTGTGGGGATAAGTGAGGGCCATAAAAGAGGTGGCCACACTTCCACTGGAAGACCAACAGTGTCAACTAAGCTGGAACCTTGGGGCTCTCAGAGATGAAACTACCAACTAATGAGAGTACACAGGTTGGATATAGGCCTGCCTGCACAGCTGTAACAAATATTCAGCTTGATCTTCATGTGGGTTTCCTAAAAACTGGAATAGGACTCATCTTTAAAGCTGTTGCCTGTCAGTGGACTCTGTTCTCATAGCTGTGCTGCCTTGTCTGGCCTTAACTGGGAGAGGATGGGCTTAGCTTTGCAGAGACTTTATGTGTCAGCGTTAGGAGATACCCAAGGGGTGGCCTCCACCATCTCATAGGAGATGGGTTTGGGGGAAGATGGAGAGACTGTGTGAGGGGTGACAGGGAGGGGTGCACCAATTCAGATGTAAAGTGAATAGAAAATGCTAAAAATATAAAAAAAAATATCTTGCTAGGGCTTTTTGGCAGTATTTTTTTTAGTTGTATATAACACACTGTTATTCCATTTCTTTGATCTATTTTTCCAAAGTAGCCCACCTACTTTCGTGACTCATTTGTGTGTGTGTGTGTGTGTGTGTGTGTGTGTGTGTAAGTCTTTTATAGGTTGTCATAAATACTTTGTGGTTATGAAAGAAATGTCCATGCAGTGTCCACAAGACATATTATAGCACACTTTTCAACCATCCAGTCACTACAGTGTGTCCAACCTCTCTTCTGTGATGTTATGTAGGCCTTGGAGTGTGTGATATACTATAGAAGTTGTAGGCTACAGGCCTATCCCTTTACCTTTACTATGGAGAAGCTTTTAGCTGTATTGAGAATTCTGTTCAAAATATTTATTGTCTGTCTGTCTGTCTATCTATCTCTTTATTTTTTGGCACAACGTTGTGGTATGTAACAAAGGCTGGTCTGACACACTCTGTGTAGAACAAGCTGGCCTCAAACTCACAGAGGTATATCTGCTTTTGACTCCCAAGTGCTGGATTAAGGAATGAGCCACCACACCTAGTTTAAGAAGGTTTATTTTCAAACAAGAAAAGTGCATTTAGCACAGTGATGTGTTAGTATTCTGGCACATAAGAAACAAGACCAATGAAAGGAAAGCAAGTCCTGGCCTCAATTAACACTTCTATTGGTCACGTGCCCATTGGGCTCAGAGGATATAATACCTACAATTATTGAAAGTTTGTTCCCTTTCACCCTATGATTTTGTCCACTCAATTATTCCTTTCCATTCAACTTCATTTCCTGTCTTTCTTTTTTTATAGATCTTTTCTCTCTTCTTCCCAGCTACCCTCTCTTCATTCTCCCTCCTCCATTTCTTCTTCCCCTTTCCCCTCCTCTCCTTTCTTTCTCTTTATTCCATCCCACACTTCTTTGTTTAATTCTGCTTCTGCTTCATTCTCTTCGTTTTGGTTCTTCCTACTTCCCTACCTTACTTATTGAGTATTAAAGTCAAATATTTTAACAAACTATACAATATCACTCCATTTTGTAATGTCATTATCCAAGTTTTGCTTTATATGTTTCTTTGAGGATAAAATTCTAGAGGAGTAGACACATTTAATTGAATTTGATTGTATTTAAATATTTAAGAGAAGAATAATGATTTGAGGAGAGTGGTAACTGTAGTATGGTTATGCATTTTAACCTAGTATTTTCTATTTTGAATAAAATTGTGAAATATTTATGGATGGTATGTTATGCACAAACATGGTTGACACACACAAACAGATACACCCCACATGCTTAATTTAGAGAGAAAATGTGGAAGGTGTGTGCGTATGTAACAGCTGACATGGATGAATGGTTGCTGGGCACATAGAGTCCCATTTATAGGATATATTAATGTCTATAGATTACTCTTGCATTTTTGTCAAACATTCTTTGTATTAGACATATATTAATATTTAGATTTTATCAGAGTTTAGAGTAGTCCTTCATACAAAATAGGCATGTAATATCTATTTCACTTTAAAGAAATCCAACATAAATATTATTGGTGGTTTGTGTTTTCATAGTCACAATGCTACAAGAGGTGGAATTGCTGAGACTAGAGGGAACACAGAAGTCATCTGGAATGGATCAATGTCAATTGAATCCCTTGGTAAATATTATGCTGGCAATAGGTATGCTGAACCACTAAGACATGGACTCTGATAGCAGAA
This sequence comes from Rhynchomys soricoides, assembly GCA_019843965.1. Lineage (NCBI taxonomy): Eukaryota > Metazoa > Chordata > Mammalia > Rodentia > Muridae > Rhynchomys > Rhynchomys soricoides. The sequence goes on along the minus strand of JADRCH010000834.1, from coordinate 40,392 downwards.
AGTACACAGTTAGGGGTCAGTACATATCTAGTTCATAGGTCCTCTGACTTAATTAGCCACAGTGCTAAATTTTCATTGTCTTAAGACTCAGAACAAAGCCCAATGAGTAAGAGAACTGGCTAGGATGAAAGCTAGAGAAAAGAATGTGAGGACCCATGGGCTCCTCTGTCCTTAGCTGGGATGCTCTAATCACAAGGGAGGAAGGCCTCCAAGGTACAAAGAAAAACCCATTACAGCCATAATAGAATATCCCAGAGGCAAAACCTAGTGAAATGGGAGACTCATATCTTCTCTAAATTGGGGACAGCAATGGGAATGGCAAGGAAAAACCTGAGATGAATGAAAAGCACAGTACATAAAAAGGATAGTTCCAGTGAAGTTGTGGCAGGTGCTACACTTACCAAAGAGTTTACATAGACAGGCATTCAGGCAGGCAGACAGGCATGCAGGCAGGCAGACAAGCATGCAGACAGACAGACTGTTATTGCTACAAACATTAATTCAATACCAAGAGACAACATATCACAGTGGACTAGTCTGGCTCAGGGTAGTTTCTCTTTCCCAAATCCTTGTACCTTTCAGGGCAAAACTCCTGAGATTCTGGCCACCACTTAAGGTCTTTGTGAAGAGCATAGGTTAGTGCCATTACCACAGTCCCTTTGGGAATGAACACCCCATTGATTTCAACATCTTTCTTACAGATCCTCTCAAGTCATCCACTAATGGGATATAATCTGAGAGTTTCATTCACCACCAGGTCCATGTACTCCATTTGTATCAGGGTATCATACGTGACAGTTGCTTAGAGGGGTGGGAAGGAAGAGGGAGGAAGAGAAGGAGAGAGAGAGAGGGAAGAAGTGGGAGGCAGATGGACATAGTTAATTTTGATCTATGGAGTAGTACTCTGTGTGTGTGTGTGTGTGTGTGTGTGTGTGTGTCTCTGTGTGTGTGTTTGAAGTACCACAGAATAACTATTAATAAAGACACTTAGCATTTATACAGTATTTTTATAACTCACATCCTTCAACCTGAGAAGCAATTCTTTAGGATAATTCTCAAAATTATCATGTACTACTTTTTCTTTCTCATGTAAATAACAACTACTGATAGATGACAATTACACAACAACATACTACAGTTAGGGTTACATTCCACAAAGAGTCTACACATGTATATGAAAGTCTATAACATATAGTTGAGGGCAAATCTCTATTTAAACAAAAACTTCATTTTTATTTATGTTTATCTATCTGTGTATAAATTTGTGCGTGAGAGTTCATGTGCTTTGAGGAGACAAAAGAGGGTGTCAGAGCCTCCAGAACTGAAGCTACAGGTGGTTGTGAGCCTCCTGATGTGTGTGTTAGGAATGGAACTGAGGTCCTCTGAAAGTGCAGCCAAACTCTTAACTGATGAAACACCTTTCCCTCCTTTAAGCAATTCATTGTCTTAAATAGGATCTTATTTATGATCTTACTTAGTATATCTTGTATGATCAATTTTTTATTATGTATGACATTTAGAAAGATTTAAGCTATTTAGAAAATAGCTTCTATTGTTCATTGAGGAATCCCCTCTTTACATCAAATGGAGACTATCACAGGAAACTGCAGTTGGACTCCATATAGAGATCAATGAATCATTTGGAGTTCAAAAGCAATAGATATATTTACATTATAGCTTCTGAATTTATAGATTAGGGAACATGGGGAAGAAGTGGTGGACATCTGCTGTGAAATGGTCTATCTTAGAAATTGGTGCATAAACAAGACCGGGACAGTGGCAATATTAATGGACATGTTAACATGGAATGAGATAATTTCACTTGGTCCCATTTCTAGACAAAGAACTTCAGGCAACAAATGACTGCTGCAAGAGGGAGAATTAGCCTCTCTCAGAGGTGTGCCTTCTTATTGGTTGTCCATAATAGAGTGATCAGCCTTGAAAATATATATACCCAAACAACAAAAATGGGCTCATCATGTTGTGTGTATGTTTGTATACATACATATACATACAAACTTATGCATATATTTATATAACAAGAGTAATAAAAAGGAGTTATCAGCTTGAGAGTGAATGGAAAGGTTTGAGACATAGGCTGGTGGAGAAAAAGGGAAGAAAGAAAGTGCTGTAGTTCTGTTTCAACTAAAAACATTTAAAATTAAGTAGAAGTATGCAAAATGGTTGTACATCAAAAATAAAAATTAAGTGATTTGATGAAGTGCTAGTAGTTTCTTCTATACTAAACATGTCAAAAGACATATAAGTCATTAATATCAAAATGTTCAGTTTCAACCCTGGTAAAGGTAACAATGAGAACAAGATCAATTACCAAGCCCCATTCTCTGTTGATGATACAGCTTACTGGTTGTTTCTATCTAACTTATCTGATATCCCTGAAGAGAATTATAAGCCAGATAGACTACCCCAGAGACCATGTAACCCCACACTTATAACATCCCAGTTTGAGCAGAGTTCTGAATACCAATGTCACTAATACTTTATGGCATTTTGGGACTGAATGTAACATAGAGTTAAGAGTATGATTCAGGGGCCACCTATTAGTAGAAAGAGATATGTGGGGTTGCACCAAATCCATCTGCCTAGCCCAGCCCAGCCCAGCCAAGGCCAGTCACACTCAGCCAGCAGTAAGTAACAGTACAGTGCATGACAGCAAAATAATTGACTGTTCAGACATGTGACTAACCAGTTCTCACAATTCCTTGCCACTGTGGCTTGCAGAATTTTCTTGGTAGTTTTTGGTAATAAATAATGTAAAAATCTATCCCAGCATTTGTCTACAAAGATGTTGTTTTACTAAAAGCAGCATCTGATGCCTGTTTCTCATTAATTTCTCTTTTCAGAACCTTCTTAAATAAAGACAATGAAGGAATCTATAACTTTGTTGAAAATTTCTCACTGGATGTTATAAGAAGCCATTCAAGTCAATGATTCTCCCCACTGCCCTTTCGAGCTCCTTATTGGGCAGAGCTGTATCAATTTCATCCTGCAGTTTTTTTGGATAGCAGGGTGAGCAAATACAATGCAAAAGAACAAGCACTTCTAGTGGTCTCATAGCCAGCAAAAATAAAGAAAATGGACTGAGCCACCATCTCCAGATCAGATAAACCTGAAGGGAATGGAAGTACATTTTGTTTCATTTATCTGTACATTGATGGACGGTTGGATGGATGAATGTGTGTAGACTTTAGCATGCCAAAGCTAGAAGTCAGTTTTCTGTTTGGTAGACAGAAAAAATCTTGCAAGTGTGAGTTGTGTTTTTACTGCCATTTGGGTCTTGGGGTTCGAACTCAGGTCTTGGGCTATGCAGCAAGTGCCTTTCCCTGTTGAACCATCTCATCACACCAGGCCATAACATTTTAGGTGAGGGAGGTGAGTATAAATCATGGTTTAGATAAGGAGCAACTCATGTCAACCATGTGAGTGTTTGTGTATGTGTGGTATACTCAGTGTGTGTTTGTGTATGTGTGATATATTTGATATGTGCATGTTTGTGTGTACATGTATGTATGGATGTACAAGTGGTATGTGTATAATTATATGAGAGTGTGTGTGAGTGTGTGTGATTGTGGTATTTGTGTGAGTGTGATATATGTGTGTGTGGCATGTGTGGATGAATGTAGTATGTGTGTGAGTGTGGTGTGTATGTGTGTGTGTGTGTGTGTGGTGTATTCATGTGATACATGGTATAAGAGTGAAAGCAGGATGTCTTGTAGACATTAGGGAAGCTGATTATCCAGTTACTAAACTGGTCAATGTTCACACTTCCATGCCACTATGATTTTGTTTGTCTTTCTCTGTGTTATTTCCTTGTGATAGGGTCTTTTACTGACCTGGAAGTTTGCCCTTTCAGCTGTACTGGCTAGGCAAAAATCTTTAGGATTCTCCTATATCTGCTCTCAAATGCTGGGGTTACAGTGATGTACAGCTATATTTAGCTTTTTGTGTGGGTGTTGGGGAAATTCAAAGTGAAGGTCTTGTGCCTGTAGAGTGATTGTTCTTCACCATAGAGACACCTAGCCAGCCCCTGGAAGTCTATTAATATAAATAAAAGGGAGAGTACTATTCTCCCTCAGGAAAAATTAAATCATTCTTGGTAAAATATACCCAGAAACACTTTGAGTGAGCATTCAATACAAAGGCTTGAGTGCATGGACATTAACAGGTCTGTGAACTACATACTCTTTAAATCACCTGAGACAATGGTATTAAAGATACTCAGAGTCCGTGGACTCACAGCATCAGTGAAGTTGAAATACCAAGTCTCAAAGCAAACTTAGATTTGTTAAATCAAAATAACAGCTTTTATGAGGTGCAAAATATTTTTTGAGTAATTTCAATTGATAAGCAAAGATTACTAGTCTTCCCAAATTAATGAGGCTAAATATTAATTATGCTAAATAAGAAGCTACAGCGATGGTGACTGGCCTTATTCTAAAAAATGCACTAATGTAGCAGATGAAAGAAAATGTCAATACAAGAAGCATTGAGCATGGAACACACACACACACAAAAATGTGTCCATAGAAAAAAGTTAGCAATGCTAATCAATCATGGCTGAATGTCATTGTTCTTAATATTCCATTCCTCTAGCTATGCTTCATGTGGACCACACTGCTTCTGACTAGAGTTGTTCTCCCTCCTGGGTTTTAATCTGCACAAAAGCTCAGCTAAGAACTGAACAGTTAAGCACTGAACAGTTAAGCACTGAACAGTTAAGCACTGATTAATAGGTAGTGTAAGACCTTTAGGAAAATATGGCCTACCCCAACCTTGTAAATTCAAAAGTGAAAAAATAAACCCCAGTGGAAAATGAATGTTAGAAGGGTTTGCAGAGCTATGGCTTGTTGACTATGACATCTGTGCTGTTCTTGGTGGAAAGACGGCCAATCAGATTCTTCGTCTTAGTGAACATGAACTTAGTGTTTTTGTAGTAGGTTGAATGTCAAGTACCTTCTCAATCTCATCTATATGAATACTTGATGCCCAGGTGGTGGTGAATCTTGTGAAAGTTGTAGCTTCCTTGGAGGAAGTGGATCACTGGGATGGGACCTTGAGGTTTGGTAGCCTGGCCACACTTCCAGGCCACTTTAATCAGTTCCTGTGATCATGCCTAGTCCCATGTGTTATCAAGTCTCCAAAAATAAATGAACAATCAGCTTGCACCAGAAGTCAAATTAAACCCTCCTTCTTTTAGGTTTCTGATTGTCATGTATCTTCTCACAGCAACAAGAAAATACCAAATACATGAAAGCAGAGTGTAGAGGCAAAATCTCAGAACCCTGATCTCCGGTGTGGTAGCTAAGTAGAGATGCAAACCTGCTTAGTTCTAATAAATCAACATTTCATTTACTTAAGAAAGGATTCAGGAGTTGCCATGAAAGGGCTTCTACACTAGACAAATGTTATTGAATCAGTGTGTCAATATAAATTATGATGAAAAAAGAACAGGGTTAATGTATGAGTATGTTGGAAAGACATAGAAACATGAGAGAAGTTGGAGGATGACAGAAGGAAGGGAGTGAGGAGAGAAGAAGCAAAGATAAGGAGGTGGAAAGAAAGGGAAAAAATGTAAAAAGAAAACAAAACAAAGACATCTGTCTATTCTTTACAATGGTTCTATAGCTGCTCAGGACCTGGTGGAATTAAAAAGAGATCATCTTTCAGCTATCACAGCAATGGTTTCCTCAAATGCCATCCATGATAGAAAAATAAGTATGGGAAAAACTTGAAAGGAATGGGATGTGTTTAGTACCAAGGATTTCTCCAAACATTTCTTATCAACTAGAGAGGAAATCAAAGCTTCATTGTAAACCAAAGGCTGGGTAGACTAGCACCATGTGTTTCCTGGGACCATCCTCACTGTGAGGCTGTTCCTGCTCACTGGATATCTAGATGCAAATCTCCAGGCATGGCTTCTGACTCAGTGGGTCTACATGAGAATGAGATTTTGTTCTGTGGTACAAGATCTGGTGACCACAGATGACTTCGAGGCATGAATCATATGCTACAACTACCTTTTAGGCTTTGAACACAGTAACAATATTGTGCTTCTAGGAATTTATTCTGGCAGTATATATAATACTCAAAAGCATTATTTTGTAATTTACAGACTTGTTCATGTACATGGAAAGACTTTTGAATATTTACAGAACAAATATCTGTCTTTGTAGTTGCACATCAGTACATGTGACTCATATTTCCTTACCTTGATCAGACTCTCTGTCTTCAGAACACTGGGAGTTTATCATCAGCTGAAGAAAATCTAATCTTTACTGAAAGAAAAGTTTTTGGAAGGTGCAAGGTCAGTTGTATGAACTAAGACCACAGACCTTAATCCTTGAAGAAATGAGTCATTAATTACGGTTGAGACATTGGGTTCTCCTGATCAAACATTAAGCCATAAACTCTCTTCTCAATGTGCAACTCTAGGATAGGGTTGAGTGATATACCCATGACAACTTGGATTGCTACTCAAACATGACATGTTCATCAACCATGTATATGGTATGGAGTTGTAATATATTGCCTTAGTCAGGGTTTCTATGCCTGCACAAACATCATGACCAAGAAGCAAGTTGAAGAGTATTCAGTTTACTCTTCCACATTGCTGTTCATCACTAAAGAAAGTCAGAACTGAAACTCGAGCAGGTCAGGAAGCAGGAGCTGATGCAGAGGCCATGGAGGGATGTTTCTTACTGGCTTGCTTCTCCTGGCTTGCTCAGCTGGCTTTCTTATAGAGCCCAAGACTATCAGTCCACAGATGGTACCACCCACAATGGCCCTTCCCCTTGATCAATAATTGAGAAAATGCCTTACAGTTGGATCTCATGGAGGCATTTTCTCAACTAAAATTCCGTTCCCTGTGATAACTCCATCTTGTTTCAAGTTGACACAAAACAGCCAGTACATATATCCTTAATGTTTTCCAAAATCCTCCTAATATAAATCCTCACAAATTGTATGTAATTGATTGTTGACATGTGAATTTCTCATCTCAAAAACATTTATTTCATGTCATGTTAGTCATAATATGTATCATTTATTTTTAAATATTTTCTCCTTGGCTTATTTCCTATATGTATTCCCAATGCTTCATTTTTTTCAAAAATATAAAAATTTCCATGTTCTTAACATTGTCCATTTTAAAAAATTATATGGAACAAATGTACACTCACACTTACATTAACACTGTCAATAAATGAATATCAGTGTGTGGCCAGTTATTTCCTTTATGTTTTCTTGCATGTGGTTCTCTTTCATTCATTCGACAGAAGTTCTAAAGAACCTCATAACATCTTTTGGAAACACGGTTATTTCTAGTGCTTCAAAAACTGAGGTAAGGAATGGAAAGAGTACTAGAGGGGAAAAAAAGAAATCGTGATGAAAATACAAAATTTACCTGGTATGATTACATTTATTCTGACACTCAGAACAACAAAATCATCAGGATATCAAGATGGATTCCTTCTGTGATATTGCTCAGGTTGGAAAAGGGCAAGTCAGTTTGTTGTCACCATAGCATCAGTGATGTCAGTGTCAACTGCTGTCATCTTTTACATGTTTGATTAAGGTCTGTCATAATAAATGAAGCTTTAGTCAAATGTTGTAGTTAATAGTGTTCAAGAAAGAGCTTTCAGGGATGGAGAGATGGCTCAGTGGGTAATATGCTTGCCTTGCAAATGTGAGGATCTGTGTTCAGTTCTCCATATTCACAGTAAAAGCCAAGTGCAGTGGCTCAGCAATGGCAACATGAGAATGGAAACAATTATTTCCTGGAAGCTTGATTGTGACATAGCTCAGCCTACCTGGTGAAGTTCTAAGCTAGTGAACACCTGTCTCAAACAAAATGGAAATATGTCTACCTTAAGACCCATCTATACCACTCCTGGGCAAAATGTTCCAGTCTCCCACAAGACACTTGCTCAGCTACATTCATAGCAGCTTTATTAATAACAGCCACAAACTGGAAACAATCTTGATGTCCCTCAACTGAAGAATGAATAAAGAAAATGTGGTACACCTACACAAGGGAATACTATTCTGCTATTAAAAACAAAGACATCATTAATTTTGCAGCTAAATGGAAGAAACCTGAGAATATCATACTGAGTGAAGTAACCCATTTCCTAAAGGACATGAATAGTATATACTCACTTATTAGTGAATATTAGGCATAAAATACAGGCTACTCATGCTACACTCCACAGACCCAAAAGAGCTAAACAAAAAAGAAAGCACAAACATGGATGCTTGAATTTCACTTAGAATGGGAAATAAAATTGTCATTAGGGACAGATGGAAGGAGGGAACTGGGTGGGAGAGGGGATGAGCAAGAGGAATGGGAGGGTTTAGGGTCAGGTATGAGGAGGAAAAGAAACAGAAGTGATGGCCAGTTGGCCATGAGAATGAAGGGAAATCTGCAACTGACAGGGAAGGGGAAGGAGGGTCAACTGCAGGATGAGATAGAAACATCTTATACAGGAGATGCCCAAGAGTCAATTGGGGTGACCTTAGAGCATTTGAGGTATGGGATCTGAAGAGACTGTCTCCTCTTTCCAGGTAAGGACCTCAGTGGAGTGATAGGGACACCAACCCACCTACAAAACATTTGACCCAAAATTTATCCTGTCTACAATAAAAGCAGGGATGGGGAATGGAGCAGAGGCTGAGGTAATAGCCAACTAATAATTGGCTCAATTTGAGATCCATCCCATGGGAAAGCACCAATCTCTGATACAACTAATGATACTCTGTTATGCTTCTAGCATGGATTTCCTCTGAGAGGCTCCACCCAGCATCTGACTCAGACAAATGCAGACACCCACAGCCAAACAGTGGATGGAGCTTGGGGATTCTTATGGAAGAATAAGAGGAAAGATTGTGGGTCCCAAGGGGATAGGAACTATAGAGGAAGACAAATAGCATCAACTAACCTGGACTTTTGGAACTCTCAGGGACTGAACCACCCAAAGAGCATACATGTGCTGGACCTATGTGCAGCTTGGTCTTCATGTGTATTCTGAACAACTGGAGCTAGGGCTATCCCCAAATATGTTGCCTGTACATGGTCTATGTTTTTGTAGCTGGGATGCAAAGTCTGGCTTCAGTGGGAAAGGAAGCCCTTAGCATCACAGAGACTTAATGTGGGAGGGTGAGGGAATACTCAGGGGCCCTCAACTTCTCAGAGGGACGGAGAAGTTGGATGGAGGAAAGGACTGTGGAGGGTGGCAGTGAGTGAGATATAAACTGAATAGGTAAAATAAATTTAAAAAAAATTTAAAAAGAGAGGAGGGAACATATACTTCAGGCAGAGAGGAGGTGAATACTACATATCAACCAAGAAACTAATGAAACAAAATTTTAAAAATATAAGAAATCAGTGAGAGATGCTTCTTTTAGAATACCTCCAGACTGCTGGGTTTGTTCTAAAAATAGAGTGAAGACTCATAATACTACTGATAAAGTGAAGGTGTTAGGGTAATAATACTGTTGTTAAAAACACAAGGGTATATTAAGGTATTCTATTAATAATTAGAAGATTAGAATAATTGCTTCAATTACATCATTTATCAAGAATGTACAAATTCATAGAAATACATGCAATATAAAAACTAACTGTATGATCGACCAGTAACAGGATCATTAATGATAGAAAGCAATTCGCAAAAATAACATAACATCAGAAGATTTTAGTGGTGAATTCTACCAACGATTCACAGAGAATCCATACATATACCTGAATCTCTCCCCATACACATGTAAAATCAGAAGAGAAGTAGAACATCTCCAAAATTTTCTTTAGGTTTTCAGGGCTCTAACTTCATGATCAAACAACATCTCTCAGATTTATAAAATTCCAAACTAACATTACTTGTAAATATGGTTGTAATATGATCACAAAATAATAATACACCAAATCAAGCAACTACAAAAATATAATGAATAATTTGAGAAGAATTATATTTCTGTATCTAAGTAGATTTTACCTCAAGGATGGCCTGCTGTGTAAAAAAGCATACCTATACAAATAAAAATAAGAAAAATGGGTTTATAGATGTAAAACATACCTTGGGAATTACTAATATTATATTGGGATTAAATAATTCCAAAATTAGATATACGTATCATATATTTTTACAATTTATTTTTATAATTTTTAATTAAAGGTAGGTGTGTGTATCTACATGTGGTTTTATGCATATGAGTGAAGGTGCCCTTGAATGCCACAGGAACTGGATCTTCTGGAGCTTGTGTTACAAATGATTATGAGTCATCTGATATGAATTCCAGGGATGAATTTGGGTGCTCTGGAAGATCAGCAAGTGCTCTTAACTGCTAAACTATCTCTATAGACCAAGTAAGTATATTATATTATATTACACATTACTGTGCAACTCATCATTTCCACTTGAGTAAATGTACAATAGAAATGAAAACTATTGTTCAGTCTTGTATAAAAATATTTAGAATACCAGTATTAATAACTATTTGAAAACTTCCAAATGTCCCTTAATGACAAATTCAACCACTAAAAGAAAGGACATACTGAAACATCCTTTGAGATATACAAACTTTAATGCCTGACCCATCACTCAGGTCTGGCCTACAAGGGACTTTTAAAAGCATAACAACTAGAAAACTATACATAAGAGGTGGCAAATTATACAAATCTATTTACAGGAAATTAGAAACTAGACAGCTGATTGCCCACATATACAGAAGCTAGGATGTTGATAGCTAAATTTACAGGGCTGCTGAATTGACAAGAAGATTCCATAGCTGACACCATTGATGACTGTGAATATCTTTAAAATTTCTGAAAGCCAGGAGTCAGCTCATTGAAGTGGGTCATATATGTGAAATAAAGTTAACAAAAATATAAGAGGGCTACTAGTGGGAAAGTAGAAGGATGAGAGAAAGTGGAATAGGGGAATGAAAATGGTTAAAATCCATGTTAAAATGTATAAAACAGTTGGAAAATAAATTGGAAGAATTCATAAATAATGAAATGTTAGGAAGAATGAGTCCAAGAAATTAAATTTTAAGAGTATCTTTATATTTTGTACACAGGTATTCTGTGGGTTGTTGAAGGAATAAACATTTACTCCCAACGATGTACCTTTGATCACATCCATACTGTAGGCACCAAAGATGCTGAAGACAGAGATGGAAATTAACATCTATACCTCCTCCTATTCCTTCTAACATGATGGATCAAATGGGAGAAAATTCACAAGCCAAGGGAAGGCAGACACTGTCAGAATCCCTGCTGTAGTCAATCTAATCCTCCATCACACTTTTCAGGAGAATTTTCTCATTTGACAGTGTGACCACCGTCTTTGTGCTGGATTGTGACAGGGATACTGATGGTTCCTTTTAGTTGTCAACTTGACACAATCTACAATCATTGGAAAGAGATTCTCTGTGATTGGTTGCAACAAGTTGGCATGTGGACATATCTGTGAGGTATTTGTTGTATTTAATGTGGAAAGACCCAGTATTCTTTGGAGAGCAGCTTTCCCTTGGTTTGGGTCCCTGACTTCATGAGAATATAAAAATCAAATTGAGTTCAAGTGTGTTTGTATTTATTTAGCTTCGTTCTTCACTGTGGATGTGATTATGAGCTTGAAGTTTCCACCTTAACTTCCCTGTAATGATTGACTGGAACCTAGAACTGTGAGATATTATAAACTCTTTCCCTCATAACTTTTATTTTAAATTCAGTGTATTTTATCACAGAAATAGATGTGAGATTATAATGGACATAAAGAGAAATGGATTCAGAAAAAAAGTGAAACCTATAATCGGACAAATTGCTTCAGTGTGAGTGAGGTGTGGATAACAATGATGTGGAGGTGCCATGCCTCACCAGGATGAGGTGGAGTGCTTGTCTATGCTTAGAGGACTAAGCTATGGATTAATGTATAGGACACATGTGTATAAATGGTATTTGTGCCCAAAGCCACTTCAGTGCAACCCCAAGAACTGTTACTAATTCCCTAGATCACATGCCGTTCTCAAGGTACTGATAGATCTGCTATTCCCTCTCCCTTGAGGGCTTACATTGCCCAGATGGCAGAAGTATTACTGTAAGTTGTGAAAACCAATACAATTTCTGGTAAGAAACAAAAAATTCCCTCAACATGCACTAAAGAAAACCTCTATTTATGTGCCCACACATTCCTCATTAGCTAGGAGGGTTGAATGCTGCACCAGTTTTTCTGAATTATTCCAAAGTTCAGAGTTTATTTAAGAAAATGAATGATCTGATTACAAACCCCACAGCCTTACAGGGTCTTCCTTTTTTCAAAATAGAATAAAAAAGAAGTATCAGGATAGTTACACTTTCATTTATTGACTCTGGGTGCATATTGAATGTATGTGCACCTCTTCTGTGGAGTGTCTCTGTATGTATATATGTGTATTTTACTTGCCACACTTGATCAATAGTATATATGTAAAGGACAACTTGTGGGGATCAATATTTTCCTTCCCCTTGCCAATTCTGGGGTTAAAACACAGGTCCTCAGTCTTGGTGGTAAGCTCCTTTACTCATACAGCCATCTTGCTGATCCTAGAGAAGATTTATTGATTCACTGATATTCTTCATAAGCCAATGATGAGATAGAAATCGCTTTAAGTTCTACATTTTCACTTCTCTGGTGCACACACAATAACCTAATATGGGATGAATGCTTTTTTGCTGTTTATTTCCATGGAATATACATTAACAATTGTGTTTTAAAACATGATCCTTATTTCTTAACTATTTAGTTTTCTAGAATCTCCAAAATAACTATTGATAGATTAATCAAGCTCTAACAGAAGGAAGTGGTATCCTTTTCTATATAGCCACCTGTGGTGGTGTGCATATGTGTGACACCTAAAGACTCATGTGTATGAATGCTTGGTCCATAGGGAGTGGCACCATTAGGAAGAGTGGTCCTGTTGGAGGAAGTGTGCCACTGTAGAGCTGGGCTTTGAAGTCTTATGATGTGAAGCATGGCAAAGTCCAGGCAGGAAATTCCCAGTAGTTGGGAATTCTATATCTTGATCAGAAGGCAGCAGAAAGGGACTGTCCCACTTGGCATGGCTTGAGCATATATGATGATAATGGACTAAACTTCTGAAACTGTAAGCCAGCCCCAATTAAATGTTTTCTTTTATAAGAGTTACCATAGGCATGGTGTCTCTTCAAAGCCATAAAACTGATCCTAAGACATTACCTTACTTTCTCCTGGGAGATGCCCATTTTCTTGGATGGCCTACTACAGTCGTAACACAGTTGCAGGAACATCTTCAGTTTCCTCTGATCTCAGCTCCAGCAAAACCCCAAGTTGTTCTAATCAATTGTAAAACCAACAACTCACTTCAATTTGGTTCCTGAGGTGACTTAACAATGTGAAGTCCAGAATCCCAGCATGCAGCTATGGTGTCTACTAACAACTGTTGCGATTTGAATATAAAGTGTCCCACGTAGGGTCATATGTTTGAACCCTTGTTTCTGAGCCCATGGTCCTCTTTGGGATAGTTCTGAACTTTAGGATGTGGAGCTGCTCTAGAGGAAGTAGGTTGCTATAGCTAGATCTTGAGTCTTTATAGGCTAGGATTCTTGTTTCTTGATTGTTAGATGCAGTATGAAAAGTTAGCCTCCTGCTTCTGCCAACATGTCTTCTTGCCTTGAGGGATTATATCCCACCAGAAGTGTAAGCCAAAATAAAGCCTTTTCTCCTAGTTGCTTTTGTTGGAGTATTTTATCACATCAACAGGAAATTAATTAATAAAACAGCTTGGCACCCAACAGCTGTGCAGGTACTTACTGTTTCATGGTGGTGGGATTGCCTTTTTCTGCTTCATGCTTCATGTTTTTCACCAGCAAATCTGCATACTGGTTAATGATAGGAAACATCTAAATGCAAAACAAAATGTCATCTGTAGTGAGACGAAGGGGTTCAATTCCCAGTGGACACAGCCTTCCCAAGGATGAATCAAGAAGTCACATTAACACAAAAAGCAATTGTTAGGAGGCCTCAACTCAGAGGACACTGACTGGAAGAGGGCTGTGATCCTCCATTCTACCTGTCCCCAGTCATTATTACTTCATTACCTCCTTGAGCTTCCCACTGGTGAAGGTTGGAGACAGCAATGTTCTTAACCTCTTCCATTCTTCATTCTTAGATAAAGTGCTAGCTTTTTTCAAAATCCCCACTGGACCAAAGTTCTAGAATCCAAGGAAATAGTGATGTTGACATATACAAGATTGAAGAACTCCACAGGTGTAAAACAACAAGTATCATTTATTTTAAAATATTTATGACTGTATAGTTAGTGAATGTAACATGTTCAATGAATATTTGTCTCAAATGCTTAACTCTATGTGAGGTTGGAGGTGACACATAGAAAATGCATGTGGCTTTAGGACTTTATTATCTAGCCTTCTTTTTCTACAGAAGTTCCACAGAAATGGAAGTCCACTGTTTCAGGATGAATAAATAGCAACAATACGTGGTGCATCTTTTCAATCTATGCCAAGTAGACAGGAACTTATTTAAACTAGTGGCCTTGTAAAGACTGACCATCCAGTGATTGGCCCAACTTAGGATCCATTCTATGCAATGGCTCCAAACCCTGACAATATTACTGATGTCAGGTTGTGCTTGCAGACAGGAGCCTAGTATGGCTGTCCTCTGAGAGGCTTACCAGCACCTGATTGAGACAGATGCAGATACTTACATTCAACCATTGTACTGAGTTTGGGTACCACTATGGAAAAAGCAGGAGAAGTATTGAAGGAGTTGAAGTCGATGGCAACCTCATAGGAAGACTAACAGTATCAACTAACTCAGATCACTCCAAGCTCTCAGAGACTAAGATCCAGCCAAAGAGCATAAATGAGCTTGTCTGTGTCACCCAGCATATATGTAGCAGAGGAGTGATTTGTCTGGCCTCAGTGGGAAAGGATGTGCCTAATGCTGTAGAAATTTGATGTCCCAGGGAAGGGGCATCCTGGGGGGTGGGGTGTGAGTTGGGAGTGTGTGTGTGTGTGTGTGTGGTCGGTGGACTCAGAGTCAAAGGGGAGGAGATGGGATGAAGAACTCTGAGAGGGGGAATCAGGTGCGGAGCAACATTTGGAATGGAAATAAATAAAATAATTTAATAAAATTTGAAAAAGTACATTGTATTTAGTAAGAAATGTCATAAAAGAACCCATTATTTTACATAATAAAATATGCTAATAAAGAGAGTAATAAAGATAGATTCCCATTAAAAAAAAACTATACATGGTTACTTTATTAGACTAGCAAGAGGAAGCCTTATTCATGTTGAAGAAACAGTTATATATGCAGGGACTGAGGAAAAGCCAGGAGGTAAGAGCCTGCCTGCTTCCAGCTGTGGCCAGAGACCCATGCCTGGGCCACCAGGCCTCCAAAGACAAACAGCATGGGGAGAAAGTGACCCGCACACTTGTGCTGAGGAACCAGTGGAAGGAGGGCTCCAGACGCAGGGTCTGAAGAAAAGCCCACAGGTTTTCACCTGTGGTGGGAGATCATTTCCTAGGCCACCAGACCTCCATAGACAAAAAAGGCAGGGAGAAAGCCAGCTGCCCACTTGTGTGGAAAAGCCGGCAACAGGAGGACTCCAGACACAGGGTCTATAGAACAGCTGGGAGAGAGAACTAGTCTCCCAGGAATATTGACATCTGGGCTTGAAGGAATAACAAGCCACAGTCAGAGAGAGGAAGACCAGCTAACGCCAGAGATAACCAGATGGCGAAAGGCAAGGGCAAGAACAAAAGGAACAGAAACCAAAACAACTTGGCTTCATCAGAACCCAGCTCTCCCTTCACAGGCAGCCCTAGATACCCCAAAACACCAGAAAAGGAAGACTCAGACTTAAAATCACTTATCAAGAGGATGATAGAAGATTTTAAGAAGGAAATAAATAACTCCTTTAACGAAATACAAGAGAACACAGGTAAACAACTGGAAGCCCTTTAAAAGGGCACACAAAAATCCCTTGAAAAATTACAGGAAAACAAAATCAAACAAATGAACAAAACCATTCAGGAATTAAAAACAGAAATAGAAACAATAAAGAAATCACAAAGGGAGACAACCCTGGAGTTAGAAAACAAAGGAAAGAAATCAGGAGTCATAGATGCAAGCAACACCAACAGAATACAAGAGATGGAAGAGAGACTCTCAGGTGCAGAAGATACCATAGAAAACATGGACACAACAGTCAAAGAAAACACAAAATGCCAAAAGCTCCTAACCCAAAACTTGCAGGATATCCAGGATGCAATGAGAAGACAGAACCTGAGGATAATAGGTATGGAAGAGAGTGAAGACTCCCAACTTAAAGGACCAGTAAATATCTTGAACAAAATTATAGAAGAAAACTTCTCTAACCTAAAGAAAGACATGAACGTAAATATAAAAGAAGCCTACAGAACACCAAATAGACAGGATAAGAAAAGAAATTTCTCCCGTCACATTATAGTCAAAACACCAAATACACAAAACAAGGAAAGAATATTAAAAGCAGTAAGGGAAAAAAGGCAAGTAACATATAAAGGCAGACATATCAGAATAACACCAGAGTTCTCACCAGAGACTATGAAAGCTAGAAGATCCTGAGCAGATCTCATACAGACTCTAAAAGAACACAAATGCCAGCCCAGGCTGCTATACCCAGTGAAACTCTCAATAATCATAGATGGTGAAACTAAAATATTCTACGAAAAATCCAAATTTGCAAAGTATGTTTCCACAAACCGAGCCCTAAAAAGAATAATACATGGAAAACGCCAACTCAAGGAGGGAAAATATACTAAAGGAAAACTAAGAAAGCAATCTTTCAACAAAATCAAAAGAAGAAAGCCACACAAACAATATAAACAACATCAAAAATAACAGGAAATAACAATCATTATTCTTTAATATCTCTTAACATCAATGGTCTCAACTCCCCAATAAAAAGACACAGACTGACAAACTGGATACATAAACAGGACCCAGAACTTTGCTGAATCTAGGAAACACACCTCTGTGTTAAAGACAAATATTACCTCAGAGTAAAGGGCTGGAAAACAATTTTCCAGGCAACTGACCCCAAGAAACAGGCTGGAGTAGCGATTCTACTATCGGAAAAATTGACTTTGAAACAAAAGTCATCAAAAAGGATGAGGAAGGACACTTCATACTTATCAAAGGAAAAATCTACCAAGAAGAACTCTCAATTCTGAACTTCTATGCCCTGAATGCAAGAGCTCCCACTTTCATAAAAGAAACTCTACTAAAGCTCATAGCACACACTGCACCTCACACAATATTAGTGGGAGACTTCAATACCCCATTATCAAAAATGGACAGATCTTAAAAACTTAAACTAAACAGAGACAAGGTGAAACTAACAGATGCTATGACCAAATGGGTTTAACAGATATCTATAGAACATTTCATCCTACATCAAAAGAATATACCTTCTTCTCAGCACCTCATGGTAACTTCTCCAAAATTGATCATATAATGGTCAGAAAACAAACCTTAAAAGATATAAGAAGATTGAAATAATCCCATGACTCCTATCAGATCACTGCGGATTAAGGTTGGTTTTCAATGGCAACAACAGCAATAGGAAGCCCACATACACATGGAAGCTGAACAATGTGCTACTCAATGATAACTTGGTCAAGAAAGAAATAAAGAAATAAATTAAAGACTTCTAGAATTTAATGAAAATTAAAGTATAACATACCCAAACCTATGGGATACAATGAAAGCAGTGATAAGAGGAAAGCTCATAGCTCTGAATGCCTCCAAAAAGAAATTGGAGAGAGCATACACTAGGAGCTAAACAGCACACCTGAAAGTTCTAGAACAAAAAGAAGCTAATACACACAAGAGGAGTAGAAGGCAGAAAATCATCAAATTAAAGGCTGAAATCAACCAAGTGGAAACTAAAAGAGCTATACAAGGAATCAACAAAACCAAGTGCTGGTTCTTTGAGAACATCAACAAGATAGATAAACCCTTAGCCAGACTAACCAGAGGGCACAGAGACAGTATCCAAATTAACAAAATTAGAAATGATAACGGAGATAAAACAACTGACTCAGAGGAAATTAAAAAAACATCAGATCCTACTACAAAAGCCTACAACAAATTGGAAAATCTGGAGGAAATGGACATGTTTCTAGACAGATACCAATTACCAAAGTTAAATCAGGATAAGATAAACCATCTAAACAGTCCCATCATCCCCAAAGAAATAGAAGCAGTCATTATCAGTCGCCCAACCAAAAAAAGCCCAGGAACAGATGGGTTCGGTGCAGAATTCGATCAGACCTTCAAAGAACCTAATTCTTCAGTCTATTCCACAAAATAGAAATGGAAGGAACACTACACAATTCATTCTATGAGGCCACAGTTACACTGATACCAAAGTCCCACAAAGACCCAACAATAAAAGAAAACTTCAGACCAATTTCCCTTATGAATATCGATGCAAAAATACACAATAAAATTCTTGCAAACCAAACCCAAGTACACTTCACAACGATCATTCACAATGATCAAGTAGGCTTTATCCCAGGGATGCAGGAATGGTTCAATACACGGAAATCCATCAATGTGATCCACTACATAAACAAACTCAAAGAATAAAACCACATGGTCATTTCATTAGATGCTAAAAAAGCATTTGACAAAGTTCAACATCCCTTCATGATAAAAGTCATGGAAAGATCAGGAATTCAAGGAGCATACCTAAACATAGCAAAAGCAATATACAGCAAACCAGTGGCCAACATCAAATTAAATGGAGAGAAACTCGAAGTAATTCCACTAAAATCAGGGACTAGGCAAGGCTGCCCTCTCTCTCCCTATCTATTCAATATAGTATTGGAAGTTCTAGCTAGAGTAATTAGACAACAAAAGGAGTTCAAAGGGATACAAATTGGAAAGGAAGAAATCAAAATATGATGGTATACTTAAGTGACCCGAAAAACTCCACCAGAGATCTGCTACAGCTGATAAACACCTTCTGCAAAGTGGCTGGATACAAAATTAACTCAAGCAAATCAGTAGCCTTCCTATACTTGAAGGATAAACAGGCTGAGAAAGAAATGAGGGATATAACACTCTTCACAATTGTCACAAACAATATAAAATATCTTGGTGTGACTCTAACCAAACAAGTGAAAGATCTGTATAACAAGAACTTCAAGTCTCTGAAGAAAGAAATTGTAGAAGACATCAGAAGATGGAAAGATCTCCCATGCTCACGGATCAGCAGGATTAATATAGTTAAAATGGTCATCCTGTCAAAAGAAATCTACAGATTCAATGCTATCTCCATCAAAATCCCAACTCAATTCTTCATAGACCTACAAAGAGCAATTCTCAAATTCATATGGAATACCAAAAAATCCAGGATAGCAAAAACGATTCTCAACAATAAAAGGATGAAAGCAATCTACAGATTCAATGCTATCCCCATCAAAATCCCAACTCAATTCTTCATAGACTTAGAAAGAGCAATTCTTAAATTCATATGGAATAACCAAAAAACCAGAATAGCAAAAACTATTCTCAATAATAATAGGACTTCTGGGGGAATCAGCCTCCCTGACCTCAACCTGTACTACAGAGCAGTAGTGATAAAAACTGCATGGTATTTGTACAGTGACAAGCAGGTAGATCAATGGAATAGAATGGAATACCCAGAAATGAACCCACACACTTTTGGTCACTTGATCTTTGACAAAGGAGCTAAAACCATCCAGTGGAAAAAAGACAGCATCTTCAACAAATGGTGCTGGTTCCACTGGCAGTCTACATGTAGAAGATTGCGAATTGATCCATTCCTATCTCCCTGTACAAAGCTCAAGTCCAAGTGGATCAAGGACCTTCACATAAAACCAGATACAATGAATCTAATAGAAGAGAAAGTGGGGAATAATCTCAAACACTTGGGCACAGGGGAAATGTTCTTGAACAGAACACCAATGGCATGTGCACTAAGATCAAGAATTGACAGATGGAAACTCACAAAATTACAAAGCTTCTGTAAGGCAAAGGACACTGTAAAAAGGACAAAACAGCAACCTACAGATTGGGAAAAGATCTTTACCAATGCTACACCTGATAGAGGGCTAATATCCAATGTATACAAAGAATTCAAGAAGCTAGACGCCAGAGATCCAAATAACCCTATCAAAAAATGGGGAACAGAGCTAAACAGAGAATTCTCAACTGAGGAAACTCGAATGGCTGAGAAGCACTGAAAGAAATGTTCAGCATCCTTAGTCATCAGGGAAATGATGAAAATGATGAAAATGCAAATCAAAACAACCCTGAGATTTCACCTCACACCTGTCAGAATGGCTGAGATTAAAAACTCAGGTGACAGCAGTTGTTGGGGAGAATGTGGAGAAAGAGGAACTCTCCTCCATTGCTGGTGGGAATGCAAGTTGATACAACCTATCTGGAAATCAGTTTTGTGGACCCTCAGAAAATTGAACATAATACTACCTGAGGACCCAGCTATTCCACTC
The DNA here is from genome assembly GCA_019843965.1 of Rhynchomys soricoides. Classification (NCBI taxonomy): domain Eukaryota; kingdom Metazoa; phylum Chordata; class Mammalia; order Rodentia; family Muridae; genus Rhynchomys; species Rhynchomys soricoides. Next base: position 19,808 of record JADRCH010000834.1, on the reverse strand, counting down.
CTGGGCATATACCCAGAAGATGCTCCAACATGTAATAAAGATACATGTTCCACTATGTTCATAGCAGCCATATTTATAATAGCCAGAAGCTGGAAACAATCCAGATGTCCCTCCACAGAGGAATGTATACAGAAAATGTGGTACATTTACACAATGGAATACTACTCAGCTATTAAAAATAATGACTTCATGAAATTCGCAGGCAAATGGATGGATCTTGAAAATATCATCCTGAGCGAGGTAACACACTCACAAAAGAATGAACATGGTATGTACTCACTGTTAAGTGGTTATTAGCCCAAAAGTTTGAAATACCCAAGAGTCACTTCACAGCAACAGTAGGGCTGAGTGTGGGGTCCCAGATGGAGGATTTGGAGAAAGGACTGAAGGAGCTGAGGGAGTGTGCAGCCCCAGGGAGGTAGCAACAGTGGCAACTGGCCTGACCTCTTGATACTCCTGGAGACTGATCCACCAACCAAAGAATACACATGGAGGGATTCATGGTGCTGGCCACAAATTCGGCAGAAGAGGATCTTGTTATCTATCAGGAGGAGGAGAGGCCCTTGGGCCTGATGCTGTTAGATCCCCCAGTATAGGAGAATGAGAAGGAGGGAAGACGAGAGTGGGTGGGTGGGTAGGTGGGTTGGAGAATATCCCCATAGGGGCAGGGGGAGGGCAGAGGGAATGGGGAGATTCCAAAGGGGAGATCTGGAAAGGGGAAAGCATTTGAAATGTAAATAAAATATGAAAAATAAATAAATAAATAACATAATAAGAAAACAAAAACAAAAAATCAATTCAGTCAATGTTTATGAATGTCACCTCTTGCATTTATATTAGAAATACAGATCCAGGTCCTCAAAGTTTAACAATCATTTACTTAAAGTTGACACAATCTTTAGTACAATTCAGAATATACATGATTGGATTAACATTTCTGGAAGAGGGTTGATGAAGCCCTATGGACACTCTTGTTTCAGATTTTAGAGAAAGTCAAATGTAGGATTCCTGATGGTAAATTACCCTCCCAATATGTATAGCTACTCTGTAAGACAGGTGAAACATGGTGCTAAGCTGTTTTTTTTTTTTTAACTTCTAATTTGCCCAGTGTCTGACTTGAGAAGAATTTAATTTTGGGGTGATTTTAGTGGTTATGCTTCAGAAAAAAAAATACTAAAATATAGACTTGGCAATAAAGTTAGTGAAATTACAGAATTTTGGTTTATTCTTTAGATAATCAGGTGAGGCAAAAAGTCACATAATCAGTTGTTAATCTTAGAAAAATGTCTGTTAGTATTGTTAGAAATGGATTTGAATAGAAAGATATGTTATTCTCAAGACTTTTTAAATTTAATTGCAAAATTGCCAAGACAGTATAAAGATATCACATAAATTATAGGAAAGAAACATATATTAAATAGTGTCCTTAGGAAAAAAATACTTCTTGGTTTGATCATTCTTAAAAGACATTTTCAGTAGAAGAATAAATGGGCTTAACTCTGGGCGACCCAGTGGGGCAACCCGCAAGGAACAAGGAAACATTTTGCCAATGTTCCCTCGAGGCCCTTGTCTTCTGTCAAACAGCTACAACCTCCACAGCCGCCTGTAAAGATGTCTGTCATGTGAGATCTGTCCTGTAGGAGCAACACCAAGCCCTTCCACATGCAGATAAGGTACCCTTAAACTCTCAGGCCAAGTCAAATGGGAAGTAACTGTTGTCAGACCCCTGACCCATCCCAAACAGCATATTAGACCATCCCAAACTGTATAGAGAAAATCCCCATCCAGAAAGAATAAAGGTGTGAGAACTACTCTGACGTCTGAGAGCTTCTATCATAAGAGATGTAACACTGCTGCTTGGGAAGAGGTCTGCTCTCCCGAACACCACCAGAAGCTTCCTGTACTCATCACCTGCTAGTCAGCCTCTTGTGGGCTCAGCCCAGGACTGACTCAGTGCAGGGCGGCTGGTGCAGTGTCTTAAAACATAGACTGCAACTGCGGTGCTTGAGATAGAGGAGACTCCTGTCCCTGCTTGTGATGTCCCCTTTGCCTAAACCCTTGCACTTGGCCAGGCCAGAGATCCCTGAGGAAATCTCCCAGCATGCAGGCCCACATCTGGCGCCCAACATGGGGCTCAAACTTCTACACAACTACACTAAACAGATACCAAGAGAAGATGAGGACCCCCCCCCCCCCAAATCAGGAGACAAACAACCTGTCCTTTTCTGCTAGGCTTTCAGTCAGCGCCATCATGTAGATTTAGACAAACTAAAGGGGCAACTGAAGCCTTCTGGCAAGAGCTACTCTCTAGTGTTGGATAAAGGTCCCTCTAGCCTCTGTCTAAATCCTGACAGCCTACAATGGACATTGATAAAGACTCTCTATATAAATTCTCCTAAAAACAAACAAACAAATAAAAACTGGTAACACAACAGCCACTTAAAAGCCACAGGGTGGCTACCAATTCTTAAATTTGCAGAAAGGCTTAGCATTTTGGACCTCTGTAGAATCCCCCAAAGCCAATAGGCCAAGGGAATGTTACCATTAGACAAAACATTTCTCCTCTTTTCTGTCATGGGCAGCTCACAATCACACAAAAAATCACCCCAGGCCAGAAAAATATGTGCCCTACTAAAATCCCATAAAATAAAAACAGCCAAAAAACAAGCCGCCTGGTTTTGGAAAGAAGTCCTTAAGATAGCACCCAGCATGGCCAATGATAACATTTGTAGCCCTGACTCAAGGACTCTAATAGCTTTTCTCATCAAAAGCAGAGATACCCAAGAAAGAAAAATTCCCTCCCACGATTTTCTGCCAATCTTAGCTACAATTCAGCAATACATAGGGCCTTCATTCAAAATAGGACCGGCTGACAACAACACAGCTCCTGAGCCTCCTCAGTCAGATGAATCCAAAGATCAAAGTCCTAAGATCCACCCTATTTCAGATCGCACAGCTTTTACCCAACTGATAAGAAAAATAAAATCCATTTACCCACCTCACACCCTTAGGCCTTGGAGGAAACACTAAACAAACCTTCTGCTGCTCCTGTCAGTTCCTCCCCCACTCAAGGGCAAGGATCCTTTAACAAAACAAAGGAGCTTCTACCTGCCTCTCCCCCTACTACACTTCCCCCAAATCCCTCTTGTTCAACTCCAAAATGTAATAAAAACATGCTTCACGTGTACATCCCTCATTACCACTCCAGCTTTACAAAAGATAGACACCAATCCCAGAGGCCTTAAGTACAATGCCTATGACAAATTGATGTCACCCATATTCCTCAATTTGTTAGACAAAAATATGTTTTTGTCACCATAGATACATACTTCCACTTTATATGGGCTACAGTCCAAACAGGTAAAAATTCAAAAAGTTAATTTACCATATGCTTTCCAACTTTGCCATCATAGAAATTCCTCAACAGACAAAAACTAATAATGGCCCTGCCTTCAACAGTTCTCAATTCAAAACCTTCTACACACGCTAAAAAAAAAAAAAATGCCCATCATACAGAAATTCCCCACAACCCTCAGAGCCAAAAAAAAAAAAAAAAACCACTTCAAACCCTAAATCAGAGACAACCACCTGTCTCCGTAATATACAATAATGAGGACTCTGACTCCCCTAAACATATTTAACATCTACAAAAACTCCAAACACCCTCCTATCTCCCTCCATTGGCACACACCAAAATTAACCCCCTGAATCCTAATACAATGGCGAGATCCTTTAGATAAAATTAAAAAGGGACCAGATCCCCGCCTTACAACCAGGAGGGGTTTTGCTTGTGTTTTTCCACAGGACCAACCTAAACCTATCTGGGTCCCTGCTGGAAATGTCCAACATCTCCCCGCCCACCGAAAAGATGGCTGGCCTCAAGAAGGCCCACACACAGGTTTTAAAATTCCTCATTCTCTTGACTTGAAACCAGAGCCTGGCAGGCTTTACAGCAAGTTGTAAGATGGGACCAGGATAAGTTTATCCAAAGTTGTGAGCCTCTCAGCCACCATTTCTTTATTTAAATTAATCAACCCTAAATTAGGGGAAGAACCTAGTTCCTTCCCACCTTCTGTTCTTAAAGTGCCAAGCCCGCCTGAGAATGCTGGCCTTTAGCTTACTAAATTCCCTTCAGGGCTCCTTCTCTATGTGTGCCTTGATGTGTGCATGCTTCTTCACCTTCAATAAAGGTATCTTTCATCTGTTGGCTCTACCCACTGTACCTGAGATTTTCCCCACTGCTACTTGCTGTACTCTAAATCTTTCTGCCTTTTAGTTCTTCAACTAGCAGACAAAACAAACCTGATCCAAAACCCTTGTTGGTATTAGGAGTGCATGTGCATGCAATGTGGATATGTGCATGCACATGTGTGCCTGTGCATGTGGAGGCTGGAGACAGATAGCAGATACCCTCCTTGATTACAGCCCATCTTATGTAAGCCCATCTTATTGTATCTTATGTATCAGTGTCTCTCACTTGAACCCTGGCCTTGACAATTTGGTCCATCTAACTGGTTAACTGGCTCTGCTGTCCCCCTGGCTCTGCCTCCCATATTCTGGGATTCAGTTCATCTACTGTGCCTGTGAGACATTGTGTGGGAATTCTGGTCCTTATGTTTGCATAGCTGGCACTTTATCCACTGAACCATATCCCCAAGTTAATCAAACTCCCAACCAAAGAATGTGACGTCTCCACATCCAGGATGAATGTGTATGAATGGGTTGAAAAGGACTGCAGCCTGAAAAGATGTGTGTATAAAAGGATTGAAGATGAACTGAAAGACCCTGGCCTTGTAAAAAGAGAAGAAAAATACCCCTAGACTCAGCACGAGAGCCATAGGTCACCTAGGGCCTGGGATGGGCTAAACACCCCCCCCCCCCGACAGTTCTGAGAAATGGTTGTTTTGCCTTGGCACACCCTGTTCCAGGAATAAGCCCACCACAAAATGTCACAGTGACATCTATTCTGAAAATTGTTTTGGAAAGTAGTTATTTTGTCTTGACTCCTATCCTGTTGATCAACCACAGATGTCACAATGACCTCTATTTTGAGAACTTCTGTACTTTCCCATGACTCATGTTCCCTCCTCCCTCCCCTTTTGCTTTGTGGTTTTTCCCTTTAAATACCCCTAACTTCAGCTGCTCAGGGTGTATCTCCTCTGCCCCTGTGTGGGTTATGAGCTCGGCCCAGTGCACTGCTTTCCCGAATAAACCTCATGTGCTTGCAGCAGGTTCGGTCTCTCGTGAGTCATTGGGGGGGTCGCGCCTCCCCGAGACTTGAGTGAGGGTCTCCCCAGTACGGGGGTCTTTCAGAACCAGTGGCTGCACTGGGTGTGCGCACTTCATGGTGCAGGTTCGAATCTCCAGGGCTGCAATGAGGCTCCGCAATGGCAATGTACACTCTGCCCTCCAGATGACCCACCTCCCAGCTTTGTGCTGCCCTCTACCCTCCAGCTGCGGCCTGTACGACCCCCATCCCTGCCCCATGGCCAACAGACATGCTGCTGTGCCACTCACATTCTGTGTGCCTTGGAAGGAGCTCCAGCTTAGAGATTTCCTGAGGATCCTCCGCTCTGGGTCCCTTCGTCTGGGGTGGCTCGGCCCCTCAAGTGCCAAGGGGACTCAGGGACCATGGGGGAACCTGCTTATGTGCCCCACAAGCAACACGGTGGTGGGGACAACAGACAGGAACTTCAGGACTGTAGTCTGGAGCACTGAGAGCCACCTCCTGAGGAGCAGGAGGAACCTGAGCTGCAGGCAGCAGCTACAGAATAGAGAGTGCAGGCAGCCCTTGGGGAGCCAAAGGGGTGCACAACCAGAATGAAGAGTTTTGGCAGTATAATACGTTTCAGCATTGGAGGAACCCTCTACCACCTATTGATCTGGCAGCTGTCAAGGATGTGAGGGCAAACAGCCAGACAGAAAGACTTGACAAGAATGAAGGAGCAGAGATTGACATGGAGTCCTGATAGAAGGATCTGAAGAAATGGCATTCACTGAGTCTGAGGACACCAAAGGAAAAGTTCTTTTCCATACTTGACATACTTTTTTTAACCTGAAAAATGGGGAAGAGTTTTTGGATAAATAACTAATTACTACTGATTCTCCTAATGGAGAGTTGTCAAGGATGTGGTACAGCTGCAGACAAAACACTTTGTGTATGCATTTTTAATGAAAAAGTTTTGTTCATGCTCTTGATTTTGAAGATGCTCATCTTGGAAAAGGAGGTTTTGACAGTTTTAGAGGAAGCCCTCGGGTCTTCCCCACTTGTTCTGTCAAATGTTCCTTCGCAACACAAAGCTTATTTGTGGTACATAGAATGAATACATTTATACAGCTGATGCTAATAAATACTTTGTATTACATCTTATTGGATCCCCTTGGTTGAACAAATAGGAGACTTGAGTGTCTATGCAAAAGTAAAATGTGAGATCCTTTCTGAAAGCTAATTTGTTTTAAAAGAGTGTAAATTTAAACTAGTGAGAATTTCCATTTGGGTAGATTGTTTTAACTTTCACTATTTGCTGTTTATTAAAACAGTATAGGTAATGAATATAGCCAAACAATGCATAAAACACAGCAGGAAGCAGATGCCAGCCCCTCCTCCCTTTTTCTGAGATGAAAGAAATGATATGGTCAGTTTACTGATTTTTGTTTTGAGGACTTTTTTATATTGTTGATTACTTTAGATCTGTAGTTCTCAACACTGATAGCACTTTAACCATCTCTGCTCAAGTCATGGTCCTGGAGAGATCTCATTCAATTATTTGAAGTGACTTTGCACATAGGTATTTTTTGTTTATTTACTTATTTATTTATTTAGTATTCCTGATTCTGTATCCCTGTATTGTGCAGATGGGGCCAGAACCACTAGACTAGCAGCTTTTCCTGTTTAAAGGAGACCACTAGTATGAGATATAGCAATACCTCTTCGTTAGTTTTGTCCGTATCTTGTTATGTTATTTAAATTGTCATTACTAAGTTATTGTGTTACAGTTTTATTTTTAATAAAGTACACTGTTTATGTTTGAAAAACAGGATTGCAGATGACAGTGTTCTGGAAAGACAGGTGGGCCATATGGAACTTGGCCACCAATCTATGACAAGTGTTACTGCATATAGCAGTCAAGGGTGCCCCAGACTCCAGAATAAAATATGATTCAAGCTACAGACTTGGGGGAAAGGAGTTTAATACAGATATGCCCCTGCTTTCAGATGAATGAATGATTGCTGCATAAGCACAGAGCACACGTCAGAAATGATGACTGGTGCCTTGCCTTTGAAGTGCAATCTTCTATCTGATTTAAATGCCTCTTTTCTTTTCTCTCCTCACATCTCCTCACTTGCCCACTGAGTACACAGTTTTGTTTTGCCACATTGTCCCTGCCTTGATGTTTTATTCAGACTTGTACATGTCCAAAGTAATTGATCAGAATAGAAACTCCTGGCATTATGAGCCAAAACAAGTCTTTCCTCCCTTGGGTTGTTTATCTGAGGGATTTTCTCATTCGAATGAAAAGATAATGTGAATAGCACACAAAATTGGCATAAATAAGTGAGGTCATTGTTGTAACTATACATGACTGAGACTCAGAAACCTGTGGAACTTCTTTACAGAAGAATAAAATAAGAGTCTGTGACAGGATAGAACTGTAAGTAGAGACTGGTGGGTGTTTCCAGTGTTATCAAGAGGCACTGTACCATTAAGGGCATGAAATCCTGGCTGATGATGCTTCAGATGGAAATGACTACTTTGTTGGGATTCTTTTTGGGGAATCAGAGTCCATTCATGCTACATGCAGGCCACAAACATGTCTGCATTTTATCCATGCCCTGAATGTGGGAGACTGAGTTTAAAGGAGATAGGCTAGTTATTACGGAAATTTTAAGGTAACACAGCATTAAGTATGTTGTCATGGTTACTGCTGGCTGCTTCTTGCTAGATTTACACACTAGAAAAAGGAGTCCAGTGCTAACAGGCAATACATGAAAAGTTTGCAGCTTGGTCAGGAAAGGAATGTATATAATTTTGGGGTCAAAATAGTATGGTTACTAAAGATATGAGTGCCATTTTTAAAAAGATGAAGTAGCTTCGATTTTTATTTCCCTGGTGACTGAAGATGTTGAATATTTATTTCTTGATATTTTAGCCTTTCCTATTTCATCATTGGAAAGTATCCATTTAGTATCCATCTGCACAAAGTATCCATTTAGTATCTGTGAACATAACACAAAGTAAATCATTTCAGAAGAGAAAGCTTCAATTGAGAAACTGAGCCTACCAGACTGTCTTGTGAGCAAGTCTTTGGTGAATTTTCTTAATCAGTATTGGATGTGGGAGGATCCAGCACATTTGGACTGGTGTTGCATCTGGGCTGGGTGGTCCTGGACACTCTAAGAAAGCAGGTTGAGCAAGCCTTGAGTAGCCAACAGGAAAGCAGTGCTCCTCCATGGCCTCTGCACAGTTCATGCCCTGCTTGAGTTCCTAACCTAATTTCCTTCGGTGATGGACTATACTATGGAAGTGTGGTAGTTTGAATGAGAATGGCCACCACAGAAGGTCTGAATACTTGGCCAATAATTGGTAGAACAGTTTGGGAAGGAGTAGAAGGTGTGGTCTTATTGGAGGAGGTATGTTACTGGAAATATATTATGAGGTTTCAAAGTCCGTGCCACTCCACTTGGTCCTCTCTCTCTCTCTCTCTCTCTCTGTCTGTGTGTGTGTGTGCGTGTAACAGACATACAAACATAAACATAACAAACTATAAAACCTTTCCACAACTAACACAATTTACTTTGAAAAACTTAATTTGGTTGATTACACCTCCTTTAATGAGTTGTAATAGGATTCTGACTTGTCCTATTCACCAGGAGTCCTCTAGTTTCTCTCGGTGAAAGAGACTTGTCATTTCTTGAAACAAAAACCTGGCCAGGCTCACGGCCAATCAAAAGCAAAAGGTCTTAGTCTACCAAGGGTCCTATAAGGAGACATGCTTTTTGTGAAATTTATTCTATTAGGTAATATCTTTTTTTAAATGCACAAAGAATTGAGCTGCAGGCATGGATGAAGACACTGTGTACTGGAGGCTTGTCCTGATGACAGTATTGGCTTGTGTTCTCATGCTAATCATTATATATATATATATTGCAGTATCCCTCTCATAGGATTAAAGGAAGCCTATCCCAGTTGGGTTTTGACTGATCAATAAAGTTACTGATGGCCAATGGCTGGGCAAGGAGACAGAGGCAAGACATTTAAAATTTCCAGGAAGGGACTGAGGAAGGAGGAAAAGGAAATTGCACCTACACTGGCAAGGAACAGGAGGGAGAGACAGCAGACATGCAGGTACAGTGGGAAAGTGGCCCCAGAAGGGCTGCCCAGTAGAATACAGAGCAGCAAAGATAAAATATAGATTTAGTAAGTGTTAACTCAGGAATATCAGAGGGGAGTGTGTGTTAGCCATGTGGAGTTAAGGAATGGTCCAGCTGTTGAGCTTCTTAGGGCATACTATAAATAATGCTCTCTCTCTCTCTCTCTCTCTCTCTCTCTCTCTCTCTCTCTGTTTGTGTGTGTGTGTGTGTGTGTGTTTCATTCATGGATCAAAAACATTTAGATGGGTGGCAAAAACACATGAGCACCCACCAAGGAGTTTAGAGCAGATTAACTATCTACCACTTTAGATGGTACTCAACATGTTAGACTTTTACACACTTTTAAGTTTTACTTAGAGATTAGAGTGGAAGACACATGCTGTGATGTGACAGTAGGAGGTAAAGAGAATTGGTTTCTCAGCCAAACCAAGCTGAGGCATGTGGTTCCTCCTCAAGCCTTGCAGGTTCAGAACTAGAACAAAAGGTGTGCATAATTCTGGTGTGAGCTGGACCACAGTGAAGTCCCCAAGCCGACCCAAACTAAGCTGGCTGGTGGGGATTTATCCCAGCCTCTTCTCAAAATCATGTGGCTGCCTAAGAGAATTTGAAACTCCGAGATGCTGGGAACCACTTCTGTGCAAATAGACAGGATCCTTGAAAGGGAGACAGAGGCAGACAGTAGAGGCTGCTGTCCTCCAACAAGCAGATAATCAAAAGATAGAGAAGAATGAAATTTGATTCAATTGTTTTTAAGGATAAAAGGGAGTATAGTGGTAATTGGTAATTGTTTGTTTTTAAATATACATGGAATAAAGAAATCCGATCCTTTGATCTCAAATGTAGGAAACAGAGGTATGGAGATAGAATAGAATGAATGAGAAAAAAGCATTAAAAGAAAGTTGAAAATGTCTATTCCGGAGCAGCACTTAGGATCTTTCTAATGTAGTCTATATAGAATTTCTGGGATTGCTTAGCCTGGTCTGACAAACTAATAACCTAAAAGAGGCTCATATAGAAACATAGAATGGAATTTAATTAAAGGTAAATACATAGGAAAGGATGTTTATTCAAGTTATATAATGAGAAAGAGATATTAATCTCCACTGATGGGAGAATTTAAGTATACATAGATGAATAAATAAATTGAAGCTTTTGATCTTAAATTGTAGTTCAGGAGAAGGAGATTGGGAGAACCTTATCTCAGACAAATAGCAGAAACTTAGGCGATGATCTCATGTTAAGAAACACTGTCTCAACAAATAATAATAGTTGTTTAGGTTGCTTTAATTGTTTTGAATTGTTGTAATTATCAAAATTCATGTGATTATGATGTTTAAAAATACTCTAGAAGAGAGGTCAAGCTACTAAATTGACTCAATTGACTCAAGCTATTGGACCAAGGACATGCTATTGTGAGAAAGAGGCTCTGTATTTGTGTTAATAGGAAAGAAGAAAAGGCTTCCAGATTGATATGGATTTGATATGACAAGAGAAGACCTTCTGAAGTTCTTGACTATAGAAAAGAAAATTTCGAAGAAATCAAACAGGACAGGTAACTTGATTTGCTGATTCCTACACATGGGAACATCCCTTTAAGTTTAGACATAAAAAATGTCTCCAGCCAAAATTTCAGCTAAAATTAGACAATAAATCTTGTTGGTTGTGGAATCCTTAAGATTCATCATGCCATCCTTCACATGGCATGAATGAAGATTTATTACAATTGGTTACTGACCAAATTAACTCATAAAAGGATAGTTGTCTTCAGCTGCACAAGCAAGGAACAAAAATATTCATCCCTAACTGATCTGTGCACCTTGCATAATCCATACAAATTTCTTAATAATACTAAAAAAAAATTTGTAAGATTCAAATATAACAGAATATACAGCTCTGCTGATTCATCCATAGGGACATTGAAATGACCTGCTGTTCCAGCCACCTGCCTCCCAAAACAGCTTCAAGAATAGCTGCTGATTCCTGATGGACTCAGTTCATCTAGCCTTTCAGACAGATCCAGTCTGAAGTTCAGTCATGTCCTGATCCTTTTAAACATACAGAGACTGGATAATAGATGCTAAAGCTAGCTTTAAATCTAATGAATTTTTCTAATTTTCCTACTCCTCCCCACCCCTTTAAAAAAATTTTGTCAACCCTGTTCAGCAGGATTCTATGGAGTTGTGGAGAGTTATCTTGATCCCTTGGGTTTGGGTGTCTAGTGATGGTTATTTTATAAATTATAATTTGTCATTTTAACAAAAATTTTGGAAATGGTCATAATTTTGAACAGGGAAATAACTGATGGGATGGATTACTAAGTTTACTCTTACACAAAGCATTGTATAGACATAATCTTACATAGAAATCTTTATAATTGATGCAAAATTATTAAAATTTCATAATTATAAAAATTATAATTATAAAAAGTTATAATTTCTTACATTGCTACAGAATTTACATATTGATACAGATATACTTTATATAGATACTCTTCAAAAACATCAGAATAAACATAATATGACACTTAATGTTATTTCATTATTAAAGATCATTTGACTATGAGACACGTCTTCTCCTTACAGTACCATCTACAAAATTCAATTACTTCCAGGTAGAGTTGCTTATTGTGGCAAGGTAGCCACTGGGCAAGAATTGCCCTAATTCATCTGCAGACAAATAGTACTGTCCTGGAAAGGACACACATGCAGGGTAAGCAACAGCTTAGCTCTGCCAATACAGTGTAAACTAGTCCTTCATATTTCTTGCTCCACATAAGGTCTACCATATGGTTCTAGGCCAGAAGGCTGAAGACAGATGTTCCAACATTATAAGAAACTAAGGAACTCTCCAGGCACCTAGCTGTCTCTCCAAATTGTATAATTTTGGAAGCTGTCCTCAGGCTTCCTACATATTCAGGTAATAATCTCTAGTGGTGTTGAAGACTAGTTATAATCTCATAATCAAATGTAAATTGTTTAGCATTAATGAAGACCTAGGTTTGAAGGATGATTTTCAGTTGGTAATGCAAGTTAAAATCAAAACATAATTCAAGTAAAGAACTGTAGTCTTTTTAAGTTAGAATAGATGATAGACTAATGTATCTAAATTGACAAATTTGATGGGCTGGTTGCTATTAACATATATCATACCTCATAGTTTACATAACTGTTATAACATTGTTCAGTGTATATCTGAAAGAAAAGGCCTTTTTAATGGACAAAAATGGGGAAAATATAGTGGCCTGTGTTCTCATGCTAATTATGTTATCCAAAAGCCTGTTAGGGCTAAAGGAAGCCTGACCCTAGTTGGGATTTGACTGGTCAATAAAGTAACCAATAGCCAATGGCTGGGCAGGGAGACAGAGATGGGACTTTTAGGATTCCAGGGAAGGGATTAAGGAAAAAGGAAGAGGGGATTTCTACAAGATGAGGGCATAGAAGATAGACCACACCAGAAAGGTGCAGGAGGGAGAGACAGCAGACATGTAGGTACAGGGGTAAAGTGGCCCCAGGAGGGCTGCCCAGCAGGGTCCAGGGTAACAAAGAAAAAATAAAAATTTAGTAAGTGTTAGTTCAGGAATATCAGATGGTAGTGTGTGTTAGCCACATTGAGTTATGGAGTAGCACAGGCATTGAGCTGCTTAGGGCATATTAAAAGTAAGACTGCATATGTATGTCTTTCATTCATGAATCCAAAACATTTGGGCAGGTGGCAAGAAGCACACAAACATTCACTGGGGAGTTTAGAGTATATTAACAACCACTTCAGATAACCTCTGTGATCATGTCTGCACACACTGTCTGCCTTCAATTGACTTCTATAAACACATGGTGTAAAAAGATTACTCACAGACTGACAGAGAACACAGTCAGATTTTTATTTTTGGTTGCCAATAGAGAAAGGTGATAATACATTGAGCTAAAAAACACACAACAACATAAAACATTTATTGATATTATTTTGCTTATCTTTTTCAGATTCTCTAAAAAGTTAAAGTTCACTTTTAGATATCAGTTAAGGATGCAATTAATGACTCCAATAATGCCATGATATTACAAAGTTGTCAGCTCCAATTTGGATAAATGGAATCAAACTCAGTTCTTCTGCAGGAGCAGTCAGTATTCCTAATTACTAAATAATCATTCCAGCCCATGATACAGAAATATATTCAGCAAGTCACAGATCAGCACATTGACCCCACCCTACAGCTCCACCTGCCTCCCAGGAGGCCTGCTCTAACCTGGGACACACAGTTACACCTGACTCCCAGGAGGCTACTACAACCTGGAACACCCAGGCCAGGCAACACCAGAAACAACCAGATGGAAAAAGGCAAGCACAAGAAAATAATCAACAGAAGCCAATGCAATATGGCACCATCAGAACACAGCTCTCCTGCGACAGCAAGCCCTGACTTCAGAACAGAGACTGTAAAACCAAAAGATCCTGGACAGATGACTTGCAGACCCTAAGAGACCACAGATGTCAGCCCAGACTACTATAACCTGCAAAATTCTCAATCACTATAGATGGAGAAACCATGATATTTCATGACAAAACCAAATTTAAACAATATCTTTCTACTAATCCTGCCATATACAGGATATTAGAAGGAAAACTCCAACACAAAGAGGGTAACTGCACCCCAGAAATCACAAGAAATTAATCATCTCACAGCAAGAAGAAGAAGAAGAAGAAGAAGAAGAAGAAGAAGAAGAAGAAGAAGAAGAAGAAGAAGA
>JADRCH010000830.1:0-14912 GCA_019843965.1 Rhynchomys soricoides | reverse complement strand
GTAACCCATGTGAGATGAACACTTAAGAGGAAATACTCTGGTCAGAACAGAATAGCAAAAAGGGATTCAGTCCTGGAGATGGGGAGAGACGGGCAGGAAGCAAGAATAAAACAACACCTTGACAACAGACTACAAGAAGAATATTTATTACTGTATAAGCTCACCAAAGTAAAGAAATGAATAAACAAAGATGAAACATTTTCACTGAATACCTTCTAAGTTCAAATTCAACTGTTCCTCACTGGGGCTCCAAAAATTTAAAAGTTAATTATTACATTACTTTTAAAAATCTTAATCTTAGTGATGATTTTAACTCTTTAATGTCCCATGTAACCCACCACACATCAGAGGGAGTGGAGAAGAAAGATACTGTTGAATTGGACCAGTTTAGAGAGTATCATTTCTTTTTTCTATTATTCTTTAATCTTAATTTTACAGTTCCATGATTATCACCTCCCCATCCACCCTCTGACTATTCCTCATCCAATAACACGACCCCCCCCTCCAAGAGTTTGTCCCCACAAACACGGCATCTGAAAAGACCTCCCACCTCCCTGGGGCCACAAGTCTCTCTAGGATTATGTGTGTTTTCTATCACTGGTGCCAAACAGGTAATCCTCTGGTGTATATGTGTTGGGGACCTCATATCAGGAGGTGTATGCTGTCTGGTTGGTGGCTCTGTGTCTAAGAGATCTTAAGGGTCCAGGTCAGTTGAGACTGCTGGTCTTCCTATGGGGTTGCCATCCTCCTCAGCTTCTTCCAGCTTTTCCCTAATTCAACCATAGTGGTCCCCAGCTTCTGTCCATTGGTTGAAGGTAAGTATCTGCATGTGACATTTTAAGCTGCTTGTTGGGCCTCTCAGAAGGCAGCCATGCGAGTCTCCTGTCTGTAAGCACACCAAAAGGTTCTGAGCAACCACTGTCTGTGTTGTCTCGAAATAGGCAGCTGACTTCACAGGAAAGCACAGCAGCTCAACCCACTAACAAAGACTTCTAGGATACATCGGCAGTCCAAATCAGACTGTAGGGATAACAAAGAGGAATCAGCAGTGGTGGTGTTACCTAGCAGAGACAACCAGGCCTCAGCCTAGGCATGCATCAAGCAGGAGGGACCAGGAGGAACACCAGGAGAAGTTTTGGCTGTGCTTCTCTCAGGGAATGAAAGATCATCAAAGAAGACTCAAGATCAACAATCATGTCTAACACTAGATGCAAGCCTAGCTCAGCCTCTGTCAGGTTCCCTCAAGTTCTGTTTATATCCCTTGCAACATCAGGTGTCCTCCACAGATCCTGCCTTAGCCCATGTCTCAGCTGGCATCACTCTGCCAATCAGCCCAAGTCTACCTAAGCTGCAAGCACACCCAGAGAAGGTTTTTGTGTACTTCTCTCTACAGAGACTGGAAAAATGCAGCTCAACTAAGCAATGTAAGGCAGACTAATACATGACTGTCCTTAGCAAAGAATAGGTCCCCACCATCACGTGTCCTTTCACTCGCTTGCTTTAGCAGAACATCCTCTGCTTGCATCTGATTCAGATAAACTTTCCTTCAGGTCTTTGTCCCAGCAAAACGCCATCCAACCAACTTTCCAAGAAACCTTAAGTTTTCACTTCAGTTAGTCAGCATCCTTCAGTCTATTTCTGACAGCACTTATTTCCCCTTTCTGTTGATTAAGCATCTCATGTTATACACACCAAACATCCTCTTCCCTTTGGTTTATTTATTTTTTTTTTTCATATTTTACTTACATTTCAAATGTTTCCCCCTTTCTAGATCTCCCCTTCTGAACCTTCCCATTCCCTCCTCCTCCCCCTTCCCCTATGGGTGTAACCTCCCAGCCACTCACCCACCCACTCTCCTCTTCCCTCCTTGGCATTCTCCTATACTGGGGAATCTAACACCCTATGGCCCAAGGGCCTCTCCTCCCCATGATGGATAAGAAGACCCTCTTCTGCCAGCACCATGGGTCCCGCCATGTGTATTCTTTGGTTGGTGGATCAGTCTCTAGGAGTATCGGGGGGTCAGGCAGTTGACACTGTTGCTGCCTCTCTGGGGAGGCAAACTCCCTCAGCTCCTTCAGTCCTTTCTGCAAGTCCTCCATCTGGGACCTCACACTCAGCCCTACTGTTGCTGCAAAGCGACTCTTGGGTATTTCAAACTTTTGGGCTAATAACCACTTAACAGTGAGTACATACCATCTTCATTCTTTTGTGACTGCATTAAGTAGCTCAGGATGATATTTTCAAGATCCATCCATTTGTCTGCGAATTTCATGAAGTCATTGTTTTTAATAGCTGAGTAGTATTCCATTGTGTAAATGTACCACATTTTCTGTATCCATTCCTCTGTGGAGGGACATCTGGGTTGTTTTCTAACACAGCAATGTTCACTCTGGGCTTTTTCACATTATAGCGCTTCCCACATTTGGCAGCTCCCTCTCCCCCTTGTGGCCCCCATGGTTATTGGGCTCTCAGGCCAGCCTGCAGTCCAACACTAGAACAGAGAGGGCATTCGGGTCTTTCATGTAGGGATGAGCTGCCAGAATCTGGTCGATCTTCAATTTTTGCTCAGAGTCAGGGAAGATGTTCACTAACACCTGCCTCAGCTCGCTTGTCTCTGCAGAAGATCTCTGGGCCATCCTGGAAAGCTTCTGGTGCATTCTTGGAAGGGTGTCCAGGGATGTGGAGTGGGGCTGCTGAGGAAGCCAAGGGCTCAAAGTGGTGCTCTGGATCCTGGGTGGAGCCTCTTGGCTTGGGTCGTCTTCTTGGGTTTTGTGGCTCTGGAAGCCAGGGTTAAATGTGCTTCCCCTTCGCTGTGCATTGCGTCTCGGCTGCATGTCTCTAAGAAAGACCTCTGTTTGAAGAAATTCTTCTAGCCGAGGTCCATTTCTTCCCAGAGGATCATCAGGAACCATGAATATGTCGCCCACGAAAGTGTATTGAAGCAGTCTTGTTGTAATAATTTTTCTCCAGGACACCGACTCAGTCACAAACTCTCTCAAGTTATCATTTGTTACAATTATGCCGCCAGTCTTGTCCGCTAAGTGTAGCAGGAACCTGTCTTCATGCGAAGCAATTCTTTGCCCTAAGACCTTCCGGGAAGGAGTTAAAGCTAATATCCCAAGCTCCTGGAGCTGGCTTAAGAAGTGCTGCTCTGTGGCATTAGGATCCCATCGTGTTCTCCACTGTGGGACAAACACAGTGATGTTTCTATTGCCGAGCTTCCAAAAATATTCAACTGCAATCGCTATGCCACGCCAACTAAAGAATTTGTTCAGACCGTGGGTAATTGCAACATTACTGCCATCTATAACAATATGCTTCAAATCTCCTCTTCCTGGTTCATTTTTTAAGTCCAGCTCGTACGGGATTTTCAGAATGTCTTGAAATCTTTGAACCGGGGTAACTGAGGAATAGATACGATCAGAGGAACCTGACAATGGTGCACCAGTATCTGAAGTTAAGAGCTGGTGCAGCAGAGGTGGAGAGGTTTGGGAGTCCTTTGGCTTGAGTTGAGGAGAGCTACAACAGCCCAAATGTTTTTCATAGTCAGGCTTCCTATTATTTGGTTGGGAAGTTTCTCTTTGCTGTTGAAAACCATTGTCAGGCCTTTGTTCCAGGGCAACTCGGAAAAATAGTCTGGCTGGTGGGCTTCCCACAGTTTCCTTAAGAGGTGATGCTGTGCATTCATTGGGTTCTCTGTCTTGCTCCTCAATTTTATCAGGCACCACAGGTTCGCCATTAAGCACTTCCTGTTCGCTTTCTTCCTCTGCTGCTCTTCTCTCAAGCCTTTGTAATATCATTGCTACTTGTTCTCGTAGTATACAGATTTCCTCTTGTTGCACAGCTAGTTTTTCAAATTTTTTAAAGATAATTTCTAGTTGTACAGTTTTTTTTTCAAGTTCTTTTGAGAGGACATTTATAAAGATTGCATTTAAAAAATGGTAGACGCTTACTCCCACAAGCACAATTACATCCAGTAATGTGAAGGCTTTCTCAAATATCTTTTGTTTCTCTTCATCCCTTACCTTTGTTTGTGAGGGAAGAGAACTGGAATTTTCCATTTGTGATGCCGTCAAAGACTGCTTATACAATTAAAATAGTCTTTTGTGGTTGGTTATTGTGATTCCCCTTCTTAGAAGCTGCTGCTTTGATGCTTGCTATGGGCTTGAGGCTCTGATGGCTCCAGAGTCCCTGAAGGTCTCTGGGCACCCTTCAGAACTTGACAAACCGATTCTATCTCTAGAGACAACTCTGGTAAATTTCTCTTCTGGAGCTTTCTCTCAGAGGACTCCTGTAGTCTGCTTCTTGCAATGTTGGTGGTCTTGATAGCAAATGTCATTCAGATTGCACCAGATGAAAACCAACCAGGCTCACCAGATGTATCTTCTATTTGCCAGATGACATTGTTGTCTCTGAGGCTTCCTTTTGAGTAAGTAGTGGTTCTTCTACCTGAATTCTGGCTAACTAGATCAATTCCAACGCCTCTCCAAGATTACTGATTCAATCTAGCCTCTCCAAAATTCTCAGGGAATTTCTTTGCTTGTCCTCCAACGAACTCTGTCAATTGTTATAATCTTCTGACTCCTTCTGATTCCCTGTCTTGAACTAACTCTGCACAAACTCACAAGAAAGCTCAACTCCACAGCACTGCACTCAGTGAATGCACTTCCAACTCCAGTCAACTCCACTGACTGAACTGAAGTCTCTCTTCTTAGGCTGTGCTTATATAGGGTTTCTCCAGTGAGGTGGGTGTTTTCTATCTCTGACACACCCTGTGAGATTGATTTTACCTTTTGTCTATGTCTCAATTAGATGAGCTTTATGGAGACTAAAGGTGTGTCTGTATTCCAGCAGGATCACACAGACCTTGACCATCCCTGGAAGTCATAGAGCAGCCATATTGCTGGATAAAATGTCCTCTACAATCAGGCCAGAACAGTCTTTCCTTTATCCTCACTTCATGCATCATTTGTTGACCAAAACTGTTTTATGCCCAAGACACATAGAAATCAAATACAGTGCAATTAAGTCAACTCTAGGACTTAAATAATAGAGGAAAGAGAGAGAGAGAGAGAGAGAAAGAGAGATTGATTGATTTGTGTTCCACCATGCCTCAGGTGACTATGAAGAAAGATGCCGATAGAATTTCCCTCAGCTCCATGGTCAAGGCAAGCCATAGACACCAAGAGCCCTGCTTCCCATTCCAAAGCAGTGTTGCAGGATACTTGATGACACTATGAGCCCCCAAATTGTGTGTTTCCTGGAAAAATCCTGTTTGCAATTGTGGTGTGCCTCAGTCTTAGCACATACCTTTAATCTTCTGTGTGGAATACAGATGTGCTCTTAGTACACACCTTTAATTCCCAAACATTGAAGGTTAGTTTGAATCCTTATGAGAAGGATTCAATCATCCTCCTTATTACCTGCTTGTTAATTGGCTTTGGTAGTTCCATGCATCTTGTCTTGTTTATCTTATATTTACCGATAATAGCCACTTAGAAGTCAAGAGATGCCATGAATGTTGTGTGGTTCTGTGTTACCTCTTATGATCAAGTAATATTTCACCTGACTTCTTAACAGAGACTCTAAAAACCACAAGGCCTGGCACATATCTTACAGACATTAAGAGAACAAACATTCCAACCTTCACTAATATACCCAGAAAAACTTTCAATAGCTATTGATGAAGAAAACATGATTTCCATGACAAACTCAAAGTTTAATAGCTATCTGCGAATCCAGCACTACACAAGAAGGAAAACTCCAACTCAAGAAGCTTTACTATATCCAAGAAAACACAGGAAATAATTTCACAGCTGCAAAAGAAAAGAAGTAAAACTCACTCTCTCTCTCTCTAACTCACTCTCTCTCTCTCTCTCTCTCTCTTTCTCTTGCTCTCTAACACACACACACACACACACACACACACACGCACACACACACAAACACACACTCCACCACAACCACCACCACCATCACCACCATAACCACTATCAAAATAACATGATTTAGCAATCAGTAGCCATTAATATCTTCCATTTCTGCAGCAACAGCTACTCCCCAAATTTTATTTGACATTTTAAGTCCAGTTTGTTTGATATTTTCTGGATATCTTGAACTCTTTGAACCTGGGTAATTGAGGAGTAGAGATGTTGAGAGGAGGCTCCCAACTGTGGTTCAGTATCTGAAGATGAGAGCTGGGGCAACAGCAGTGGGGCAAATTGGGAATCATTTGGCTTGAGTGGAGAAGAGTTACAACAGCATGAATATTTTTCACAGTCAGGCTAACTATTGTAAGGATGGGAAGTTTCTGTTTGCTGTTGAAAACCCTTTTCAGGCATTTATGCAAGGGCATTTGGAACAGATATGAGGCACTTGGACTGGCCTCTGTTTCCTAAAGTGAAGATGCTGTAAGCTCAATGTCTGTCTTTTATATATATATATATAAATTAATATATAATTATATATTAAAAATTATATATATATAATATGTAATTATATTTTTATGTTTTTTACTTTATTTACATTTCAAATGTTTTCCACTTTCCAGATCTCCCTACCACCCACCAACCCCCGCCTCTATGCAGTGTATTCCCCCACCTACCCACCCACACCCCAAGAACACTCTCGTCTTCCCCCCTTGGTCTTCTCCTATACTGGGGGATCTAATACTCTCAGGCCCAAGGGTCTCTCCTCCCCCTGATGTCTAACAAGAACCTCCTCTGCTGCATATATGGCCTGCACCATGGGTTACTCCATGTGTATTTTTTGGTTGGTGGATCAGTCTCCATTTGAGTATGGGAGGGTCAGGCCAGTTGCCACTGTTGCTGCATTTCTGGGGATGCAAACTCCGTCGACTCCTTCAGTCCCTTCTCCAAGTCCTCCATTTGGGAACTCACCCTCAGCCCTACTGCCTTCACTGCTGTGAAGTGACTCCGGGGTATTTCAAACTTTTGGGCTAATAACCACTTAACAGTGAGTACATACCATTTTCATTCCTTTGTGACTACCTTACCTTACTCAGGATGATATTTTCAAGATCCATCCATTTGTCTGCGAATTTCATGAAGTCATTGCTTTTAATAGTTGAGTAGTATTCCATTGTGTAAATGTACCACATTTTCTGTATCCATTCCTCTGTGGAGGGACATCTGGGTCTCTTCTAGCTTCTCGCTATTGTAAATATGGCTCCCACGAACATAGAGGAACATGTGTCTTTATTACATGTTGGAGCATCTTCTGGGTATATGCCCAGGAGTGGAATAGCTGGCTCTTCAGGTAGTATTATGTTCATTTTTCTGAGGGTCCACCAAACTGATTTCCAGAGAGGTTGAATCAGTTTTCATTCCCACCAGCAATGGAGGAGTGTTCCTCTTTCTCCACATCCTTGCCAACATCTGCTGTCACCTGAGTTTTTGATCTTAGCTATTCTGACTGGTGTGAGGTGGAATCTCAGGGTTGTTTTGATTTTCATTTCCCTGATGACTAAGAATGTTGCACATTTCTTTAGGTGCTTCTCGGCCATTTGAGTTTCCTCAGTTGAGAATTATCTGTTTAGCTTTCTTCCCCATTTTTTGATAGAGTTATTTGAATCTCTGGAGTCTAGCTTCTTGAGTTCTTTGTATACACTGGATATTAGCCCTCTATCGGATGTAGGAGTGGTAAAGATCTTTTCCCAATCTGTAGGTTGTCGTTTTGTCCTATTAACAGTGTCCTTTGCCTTAGAGAAGCGTTGTAATATTATGTGGTCCCACCTGTCGGTTCTTGATCTTAGAGCACAAGCCATTGGTGTTCTATTCAAGAACTTTTCCCCTGTGCCCATGTGTTCGAGACCCTTCCCCACTTTCTCTTCTATTAGATTCAGTGTATCTGGTTTTATGTGGAGGTCCTTGATCCACTTGCACTTGAGCTTTGTACAGGGAGATAGGAATGGATGAATTCCCAATCTTCTACATGTAGACTGTCAGTTGAACCAGCACCATTTGTTGAAGATGTTGTCTTTTTTGCACTGTATGGTTTTAGCTCCTTTGTTAAAGATCAAGGGACCATAAGTGTGTGGTTTCATTTCTGGGTGTTCAATTCTATTCCATTGATCTACCTGCCTGTCACTGTACCAATACCATGCAGTTTTTATTACTCCTGCTCTGTAGTTCAGCTTGAAGTCAGGGAGGGTGATTTCCCCAGAAGTCCTGTTAATGTTGAGCATAGTTTTTGCTCTCCTGTTTTTTTTTTTTTTATTCCATATGAATTTGAGAATTGCTCTTTCTAAGTCTGTAAAGAATTGATTTTGATGGGGATTGCATTGAATCTGTAGATTGCTTTCAGCAGGATGTCCATTTTAACTATATTAGTCCTGCCAATCCATGAGCCTGGGATATCGTTCCACCTTCTGAGGTCTTGTTCGATTTCTTTCTTCAGAGACTTGAAGTTCTTGTCATACAGATCTTTCACTTGTTTGGTTAGAATCACACCAAGATATTTTATATTGTTTGTGACAGTTGGGAAGGGTGTTATTTCTCTAATTTCTTTCTCATCCTGTTTATCCTTTGAGTTTAGGAAGGCTATTGATTTGCTTGTGTTAATTTTGTATCCAGCCACTTTGTTGATGTTGTTTATCAGCTGTAGCAGATCTCTGGTCCAGTTTTCCTGTTCAGTTAAGTATACCATCATATCATCTGCAAATAGTTATATTTTGATTTCTTCCTTTCCAATTTGTATCCCTTTGACATCCTTTTGTTGTCTGATTGCTTACCTAGAACTTCAAGTACTCTATTGAATAGATAAGGAGAGAGAGGGCAGCATTGCCTAGTCTCTGATTTTAGTGGGATTGCTTTGAGTTTCTCTTCTTTTAGTTTGATGTTGGCTAGTGGTTTGCTGTATTTTGCTTTTCCTATGGTTAGGTATGCTCATTGAATTCCTGATCTTTCCAAGACTTTTATCATAAAGAGATGTTGAACTTTGTCAAATGCTTTTCAGCATCTAAAGAAATGTCCATGTGGTGTTTTTCTTTGAGTTTGTTTATGTAGTGGATTACATTTATGGATTTCCAGGTATTGAAGCATCCCTGCATCTATGGGATGAAGCCTACTTGACCATTTTGAATGATCGTTGTGATCTGTTCTTTGATTTGGTTTGGAGAATTATATTGAGTATTTTTGCATCGATATTCATAAGGGAAATTGTTCGGAAGTTTTCTTTTATTGTTGAGTCTTTGTGGGGTTTTGGTATCAGTGTATCTGTGGCTCATAGAATGAACTGGATAGTGCTCCTTCCGTTTCTATTTTGTGGAATAGATTGAAGAGTATTGGTATCAGATCTTCTTTGAAGGTCTGATAGAATTCTGCACTGAACCCATTTGGTCCTGGGCTTTTTTTGGTTGGGAGACTTTTAATGACTGCTTCTATTTCTTTAGAGGTTATGGGACTATTTAGATGGTTTATCTGATCCTGATTTAACTTTGGTAATTGGTATCTGTCTAGAAACTTGTCCATTTCCTCCAGATTTTCCAATTTTGTTGCATATAGGCTTTTGTAGTAGGATCTGATGATTTTTTTAATTTTCTCAGAGTCTGTTGTTATATTTCCGTTTTCATTTCTAATTTTGTTAATTTGGATACTGTCTCTGAGCCCTCTGGTTAGTCTCTCTAAGGGTTTATCTATCCTGTTGATTTTCTCAAAGAACCAGCTCCTGGTTTTGTTGATTCTTTGTATAGTTCTTTTAATTTCTACTTGGTTGATTTCAGCCCTTAATTTGCTTATTTCCTGCCTTCTACTCCTCTTGGGTGTATTAGCCTCTTTTTGTTCTAGAATGTTCTGGTGTGCTGTTAAGGTGTTAGTATATTCTCTCTCCAGTTTCTTTTTGGAGGCAATCAGAGCTATGAGTTTTCCTCTTAACACTGCTTTCATTGTGTCCCATAGGTTTGGGTAACTTTTACTTTCATTTTCATTAAATTCTAGGAAGTCTTTAATTTCTTTCTTTATCTCTTCCCTGACCATGTTATCATTGAGCAGAACATTGTTCAGCTTCCATGTGTATGTGGGCTTTCTGTTGTTGTTGTTGCCATTGAAGACCAACCTTAATCAGTAGTGATCTGACAGGAGGCATGCGATTATTTCAATCTTCTTATATTTGTTGAGGTCTGTTTTGTGACCAATCATATGATCAATTTTGGAGAAAGTACCATGAGCTGAAGAGACGAAGGTATATTCTTTTGGCGTAGGATGAAATGTTCTATAGATATCTGTTAAACTCATTTGGTTCATAGCATCTGTTAGTTTCACTGTGTCTCTGTTTAGTGTATGTTTCCAAGATCTGTCCATTGTTGACAGTGGGGTGTTGAAGTCTCCCACTATTATTGTGTGAGGTGCAATATGTGCTATGAGTTTCTGTAGAGTATCTTTCATGAATGTGAGATCTCTTGCATTCGGGGCATAGATGTTCAGAATTGAGAGTTCTTGGAAGATTTTTCTTTGATGAGTATGAAGTGTCCTTCTTTATCTTTTTTGATGACATTTGGTTGAAAGTCAATTTTATCCGCTATTAGAATGGCTACTCCAGCTTGTTTCTTGGGGCCATTTGCCTGGAAAATTGTTTTCCAGCCCTTTACTCTGAGGTAGTGTTTGTCTTTAACATGGAGGTGCATTTTCTAGATGCAGCAAAATGCTGGGTCCTGTTTATGGATCCAGTCTGTCAGTCTATGTCTTTTTATTGGGGAGTTGAGACCATTGATGTTAAGAGTTATTAAAGAATAGTGATTGTTGTTTCCTATTATTTTTGATGCTGTTTATATTGTTTGTGTGGCTATCTTCTTTTGAGTTTGTTGAAAGAATACTTTCTTACTTTTTCTTGAGTGTAGTTTCCCTCCTTGAGTTGGCGTTTTCCATGCATTATTCTTTGTAGGGCTGTATTCTTTCTGTACACATACTGTGCAAATTTGGATTTGTCGTAGAATATTTTGGTTTTACCCTCTATGATTATTGAGAGTTTTGCTGGGTTTAGCATCCTGGGCTGGCATTTGTGTTCCTTTAGAGTCTGTGTGAGATCTGCCCAGGATCTTCTAGCTTTCATAGTCTCTGGTGAGAAGTCTGGTGTAATTCTCATAGTCTGCCTTTATATGTTACTTGCCCTCTTTCCCTTACTGCTTTTTATATTCTTTCCTTGTTTTGTATATTTGGTGTTTTGACTATAATGTGACAGGAGGAATTTCTTTTTTGTTCCAGTCTATTTGGCGTTCTGCAGGCTTCTTGTATATTTATGTGCATCTCTTTCTTTAGGTTAGGGAAGTTTTCTTCTATAATTTTGTTGAAGTTATTTACTGGTCCTTTATGTTGGGAATCTTCACTCTCTTCTATACCTATTATCCTCAGGTTCTGTCTTCTCATTGCATCCTGGATATCTTGGATGTTTTGGGTTAGGAGCTTTTTGGATTTTGTGATTTCTTTGACTATTGTGTCCATGTTTTCTATGGTATCTTCCTCACCTGAGATTCTCTCTTCCATCTCTTGTATTCTGTTGGTGATGCTTGCATCTATGACTCCTGATTTCTTTCCTATGCTCTCTCACTCCAGGGTGGTCTCCCTTTGTGATTTCTTTATTGTTTCTATTTCTGTTTTTAAATCCTGCATGGTTTTGTTCATTTGTTTGATTGTGTTTTCTTATAATTCTTTAAGGCATTTTTGTGTGTCCCCTTTAAGGGTTTTTCAGCTGTTTATCTGTGTTCTCTTGTGTTTCTTTAAGGGAGTTATTTATTTCTTTCCTTAAGTCTTCTATCATCCTCTTGATAAATGATTTTAAATCTGAGTCTTCCTTCTCTGGTGTGTTGGTTTATCCAGGGCTGGCTGTGGTGGGAAAGCTGGGTTCTGATGAACCCAAGTAGTCTTAGTTTCTTTTCCTTGTGTTCTTGTCCTTGCCTTTCGCCATCTGGTTATCTCTGGTGTTACCTGGTCTTTCTCTCTCTGACTGTGGCTTGTCTTTCCTACAAGCCCAGCTGTCAGTATTCCTTAGAGACCAGTTCTCTCTCCTGGCTGTTCCTCAGATCATGTGTCCGGAGTCCTCCTTCTGCTGGCTTTTCCACACAAGTGGTGGGCTCTCTTTCTCTCTGCACTGTTTGGCTCTGGAGGTCTGGTGGCCCAGGCAGAGGTCTCCCACCAGAGGTGGATGCCGGCAGGCTCTTTACTCCAGGTTGTTCCTCAGTCCCTGCATCTGGAGTCCTCCTTCTGTTGGCTTTTCCAAACAAGTGGGCAGCTCATTTTGTCCCTGTGCTGTTTGGCAATGGAGGCCTGGTGGTCGAGGCAGAGGTTTCCCACCACAGGTGGAAGGTGGTAGGCTCTTTACTCCGGGCTGTTCCTCAGTCCCTGAGTCTGGAGTCCTCCTTCTGCTGGCATTTGCAGACAAGTGTGGCCTGTCTGTCTTGATCCTCAATTGTAGCCTGCACCACAGGTTCACAGGTAAGCACTTACTGTTCTCCTATTTGCCACTTAAAACAAAACTAAAAGCACTAGAACAAAATGACGCCAACATACCCAGAGGAGTATATGGCAGGAAATAGCTAAACTAACCAATAAATTAGAAATACATACAAATCAATGAATTAGAAATACATAAAAAGAATGAAAGAAACCAAGAGATGGTTCGGTGATGCCTTCAGCAAGAATGCTGATTCTTCACCAACTTACAACAAATGCTTAGCCAACCTAACAAAAGCACAGTCAGAATCCAAATCAATAAAATTGGAAATGATAAAGGGGTCCAAACAAAAGATAAGGAGGTATTCCAAAGAATCATTAGATTTTACTTCAAAAGCTTGCACTCCACAAAATTGAAAAAAAATCTAAATGAATGGATGATTTTCTTTATAGAAACAATTTAGCAAAGTTACATCAAGATAAGTTAATAATTTAAATAGTCTTATAACTCCTAATGAAATCTCTCAAAAAAAAAAAAAAAAAAAAAAGAAGTAGAAGGATCCCAAGGCCAGATGGTTTTAGTGTGAAAGGCTACCAGACCTGCTATGAAAAGCTAATGCCTATACTTCTCAAACTACTCCACAGAATAGAAACGGAACAAACATTGCCAAACTTATTCTGTGAAACCATAGTCACTCTGATACCTAAACACCCAGACTCAACAAAGAATGAATATTCAGACTAATTATTCTTATGAACATTGATGCAAAAATGCTAAATAAATACTTGCAACCCAAATCCAAGAACACATCAAAATCATCATCCACCATGATTAAGTAGGCTTCATCCCATGGATAAAGGAATGGTTCAATCTATGAAATCCATCAACATAAAAGATTATATAAACAAAGTAAAAGGGGGAAAAAGCAAATAAGCTCTGGATAATTTCATCAGATGCTGAAAAAGCCTGTGACAAAATCCAACACTCCTTCGTGTTAAAAGTTTTGAGATCAGGGATACAAGGCACATACCTAAACACAGTAAAGGCAATATACAGCAAACAAATAGCCGACATTACATTAAGTGGAGATAAACTTAAAGCAATTCCACTAAAATCAGGGACAAGACAAGGCTGTTCACTCTCTCCTTATCTCTTCAATATGGTATTTGAAGTTCTAGCTCTCACAGTATCAAAACTAAAGAAGATCAATGAAATACAAATTCAAAAAGAATAAGTCAAAATATCACTATTCACAGATGATACGATTATACACCTAAGTGACCACAAAACTTCTACCAGAGAACTCCTACAGCTGATAAATACCTTCACTCAAGTGACTGGATACACAATCAACTACAAAAATTAGTAACACTCCTTCATACAAACAAAAAACAAGCTAAGAATGAAACTAGAAAAATAACAGGCTTTACAATAGCCACAGATAATATAAAATACTTTGCTGTAACTGTAACCAAGCAAGTAAAGTTAAAGACTTGTATGACAAGAACTTCAAGTCTCTGAAGAATTGAAGATACCAGATGTTGGAAAGATCTCCCATGTTCATGAATCCGTAGTAAAAATGGTCCAATTACCAAGTGCAATCTATAGACTCAATCCAATTCCCAGCACAGTTCTAACACAATACATTACAGAGCTTAAAAGAGCAATTCTCATCTTCATATGGAACACTACAAAACTCGGGTTAGCTAAAACAATTCTGTACAATAAAAGAACTTCTGAAGGTATCACTATCCCTGATTTCATGTTGTGCTACAAAGCAATAGTAATAAAGACTGCCTGGGATTGGTATAGAAACAGACAGGTTGGTCAATGGATCTGAACTGAAGACCCAGAAATAAACACACACACACATTTATGGACCCTTGAATTTTGAGAAAGAATACTAAACTATTCAGTGGAAAGAAAGATGGCATCTTCCAAAAATGGTGCTGGTTGAATATGATGGTGCTAACAGAAGAACAATAATTGATCTATATTTATTACTCTATGTGCATACCCTGTACCAGAAGATGTGTTAATTTTCTCAAGTAAGGACACTATACCTGATAGAGTGGCTACAACTGGAGTTACTTCAGGATTTAGGTTTCTATAGTCAATAGTCAACTGTGATTCTCCAGGGTCTACCTGTACTCTTCACGGCCAGACAGGAGAGTAAAAGGCAATGTGGTGGGAAGCTCCATATCTGCCTCTTTCGAGAACTTGTTGGTGGCACCAATTTCTGCAAATCCTCCAATACAATATTGTTTTTGGAGTCACTAGTTTTTTAGGGAAAGGCAACTCTAAAGGCTTCAAGTTAGCTTTGCAACCAGAATAGCCCTCAGGCCAGAGGTCAGGGAATCAATATAAGAATTATAACTCCTTCTAAGTATAGCTCTCCCAGTTATACATTAGTGAACTCTGGAAGTAACCACAGGATGAATTCTGGGGATCTCCTGGACATAATGCCATAGGTATGTATAGAGCAAGAGTGTAATATTCCTGGAAGA
>JADRCH010000828.1:2133731-2169381 GCA_019843965.1 Rhynchomys soricoides | reverse complement strand
AAAAAAAAAATCACATTCTTCTCTATCTTGATAAAGCAAAGAATTATTAGTGTTATTTACAGGATATGGAAGAATCAGAAGAGCCTCCCAATCCACCCAACAAATATTGCAATCTCATGAACATTATAAGGTTTAGATAATCTTTCACTTCCTATAGACATTACCAGTTCCCCAAAACATGTCCATTTGCCTTTGAGAAACAGGAATAAGAGTAGCTGATTGGATCACAGATTAGAATCAATTGATAGGCACTCACTTCCACACCTGGGCCGTTGCCAACATCTACATGGAATCATCAGCACAAGTGCCATTACCAAAGATTTAATTATTCCTTTTATCTTGCTTATTTTCTTGGCCTGACCCCAGGAGTAAGTATTCTGTATATCCCCAAAGCCTGCTCTAGTCCCTCATAACATCACAAAGATGATGTTACCCATAGAGGAAATTGATTCATTCTACAGATTGTTTTTGCTTGTTTTTAAAAATTGGTTAATTGCTATCAATGTTGCTCAATTTCCAAGTAAGTTCTTTTATGTTTCCAAAGAATTTGACAACTTTGTGCATGGATGTTTGACACTAAGAGCAATGAGGAAGTAAAGTGTTATGCAGATTCAAGAAAAACTCACACTGCATATGAAACTAAAATATTAAGTAACTTATTAGCTATTAGTAGGCCTAATGTACCTAGCTAAGGCTGGATAACTCTCTCATAATCAGTAGTATGCAAAGCCAAGTACTGTACTGTAGGACTCTAAATACTGGTCAGAGCAATGGGACCTAAGTAATATTTCTGGCTCTTGGAGAAGTCTGAACATCGTGAATTACCCAGAGGATTTTTAATTGATTGTATTTTTAAACCTAGTTACATTGCCCAGTCCCATAAGAGATGTTCCAAATGCATCTGTCAATTGCCTAGAAAACAAAACATTCCTAAGGGAAAAAAAAAAATGTCTGTTCCAGAGACTTTAGATACAATTAAAGCCCGATTTTACTTAAATTGACTCAAGGGTCTCTCTAGGTATTGTCTGATCTTACCTTCTGAGAATGTTCTTTTCTGCATTAATTTTTTGGGCTTTTTTTTAAACTTTTTTTTTTTTTTTTTTACTTATTCCCTTTACATCATGCTCATGCCCTCATCCCCAACTCCCTCCCACAATTCTTTCAAACATTCTCCCCTTCTTCTCTACCAGAGAGGGGTCTCTCTGGGAATCCTCCCACCCAAGGACATCAAGTCTCTGAGACGTCAGGTGCTTCCTCATCTACTGAGGCCAGACAAGCCAGCCCAGCTAGAAGAACATATCCCATGTACAGGCAATAATAGCCCGTAATCCAGTTGTTTGGGACCCACATGAAGATTAAGCTGCATATCTGTTACAAATATGTGCATAGAAGCTTAGGTCCAGTCCATGTATGTTCTTTGGATGATGGTTCAGAATCCAAAAGCCCCAAGAGTCCAGGTTAGGTGACTCTGATGGTCTTCCTATGGAGTTCCTATCCACATAAGGGCTGCAATCCTTCTTCGTATTCTTCCATAAGAGTCCATAAGCTCATATACACCGTGCGGCTGTGGGTGTCTGTATCTGAGTCAGTTGGTGGGTCAGGGCTCTCAGAGGACATCCATGTTAGACTCCTCTCTGCAAGCATAACAGAGTTTCATTAATGATGTGAGGGATTATTACTTACCCATAGGATGGGTTTAAGTTGTTTGCTTATTGCTTGGCATTTCCCTCAGTCTCTGCTTATCCCAAATCTCTGCATTTCTTGTTGACAAGATAAGCTTTGGGTTGAAAGATTTATGGGTGAATTGATGTCCCCATTGCTCCACCAAGGTTCCTGCCTTGCCACAGAAGTTAACCTCCACATCTTCCAAATTCTCAATGCTGTGAGTCAGAACTAGGGACACCCCATTGATTTTTGGATGCCTCCTCTATCCCAGGTATCTCTCTATTCCTGCAAATACCCCATACCTCCCCCACCTGCCTGCATTGGTGCAGATTTCCATTCATTCTCATGGCCTTTCACCCATCCCCCTGCTCCTCCCACACCCAGCTCTCAACTCCCCCAAACCCCTCACAATCTCCCTACCACCCAGTTCCTTCTCTGTATCTGTTTTCCACTACCATTCCATTCACCCTTTCACATGAGGCTCAATCATCCTTGCTTGTTCCCTCCTTCCTGTCCAGCCTCGTTGGGCCTGTGGAGTATAGCATGGACATCCTGTATTTTATAGCTAATATCCATTTCTAAGTGAATACATACTGTGCATGTCCTTTTGGGACTGGGTTACCTACTCAGAATGATATTCTCAACATCCATCCATTTGCCTGCAAATTTCATGATGTCTTTGCTTTTTATAGGTAAATTATCATCATCATCATCATCATCATCATCATCATCATCATTCCATTGTGTAGATATAGCACATTTTCTTTATCTATTCTTCAGGTGAGGGACATCTAGGTTGTTTTTAGTTTCTGGCTATTAGGAATAAAACCGCTATGAACATAACTGAGCAACTGTCTTTGTGGGATGTTGGAATATCTTTTGGGTATATGCTCATGAGTGATATAGCTGGGTCTTGAGGCATAACTATCTCAGTTTTCTGAGAAACCAAAAATTTGGTTTCCAAAGTGGTTATATAGGATTGTACTCTGACCAGCAATGGAGGAATGTACCACATCCTTTCTAGCATGGGCTATCATTTGAGTTTTTGATCTTAGCCATTCTGACCTGTGTCAGATGAAATCTCAGAGTTGTTTTGATCTATATTTCCTTGATGACTAAGGACTTCGAACATTTCTTTAAGTGCTTCTTGGCCATTCAAGATTCTCTGTTGAGAATTCTCTGTATTCTCTCTTTAACTTTGTGCCACACATTTTATTTGTGTTCTTGGTGTTTAAATTCTTAAGTTCTTTATAAGTTTGGGGTATTACTCCTCTGTCATATACAGGTTTCCTGAAGATTCTTTCCCAGTCTATAGGCTGTGTATTTGTCTTATAGACAGTTTCCTTTGCCTTTTAGGAACTTTGCAGGTTCATGAGGTTCTGTTTATCAACTGCTGATCTTAGAGCTTTAGCCATTGCTGTTCAGTTCAGGAAGTTGTCTCCTATGCCAGTGTGGTAAAGGGTATTTCCCACTTTATCTTCTTTGCAGTTTTTTTTTTTTTTTAATCATGTTTTATGTTGAGGTTTTTGATCCACTTGAACTTGAATTTTCTGCAGGGTGATAAATATGGATCTATTTTTATTCTTCTACATGTAAATATCCAGTTAGACCAGCACCATATGTTGAAGATACTTTGTTTTTCATTGTATGGCTTTGGCTTTGTCAAAATTCAAGTTTCCATAGGTATATGGCTTTATTTCTGTGTCTTCTATTTATTCCATTGATCAATGTGTCTGATTCCATACCAATACTATTTGTTTTTATCACTATTTGTTCTGTTGCACACTAGCATGAGATCAGGGATAGTAATTTCTCCTGAAGTTCCCTTTTATTCAGGATTGTTTTGGCTATGCAGGGTTTATTATTTTTCCCCATGAAATTGAAAACCGCTTTTTCAAGATCTGTAAAAATTGTGCTGAGTTTTAAAGGGAATTTTTCTGTAATGTTGTTTTGCTAGTTCACGTGCCACATGCCTTAGGAGCATTTCAATTTATTCTGAAGTAAACACTGCCTGTCTTCTAAGATATATTTCTAAGTCTTGTCCAAATTCTTTTTCAGAGATCATAAGAGCCAAACTAAGATTAGAGTCTAGTAACAAAAACAACAACAACAACAACAAAAAACAAAAACAAAAGAACCAAAAAACATTTTATAACACAGATTTAAAATGATGAGTAACTAAATTCTGATGTTTCACGTACCAGTGATATTCAAACATAACAGTGTTTTGATCAATATTGTAAAATAATGTAAATATATTTCTTCAATAAACTAGGTAGGAAGCTGAATATAATATCTCAGACATTAGTGAAATAAACCAACTAGAACCGTTGAAGATAATCTTCAGATTAAAAAAAAAATAAAGCACTGAAATCTAAAATATTTAATCTGATATGCATTTCTATTTTTCTTATTAAAACACAGACATATATTAATAATAATAATCTACTAAATTTCCTAAATTAGTAATAAAATCAATAAACTGTGATTATTTTACTTCATTTTAAGAATAAACATTAAGATGGAGATTTTAATTTGTCATCATATTCTTTGAATATGGTATTCTACAAAATATTATTCTCTAGGACCGAGCATATGAATTACATAAAGGATGTCAAGACATTCTCTTTCTGTATATTCAAAAGCTGTCAATCATGTGTGATAGCACTCATATTTAATCCCAGAACTTTTGCAGGCAGAGGCAGAGTTTCAGGCAAGCTAGGCCAACATAATGAGACCATGTCTTAAGAATAAATGAACAAAAGCTCTTTTGTTAAAAATTTTGAGTTCTGGATATTGATATAAACAGTTTAAACCTTTGCTGTTAGGAGCTATCTAAATATTTAACGTACAAAAATCTAGTTATAAAAGTCTATAAAATCATAACTGTCTTGGATGCTCTGAAAATGCAACAAAGACTCCCATAGAACTAAGAGTTTCCAAAATCACAAATACATGCAGAATCTCTGTTTTGAATTCTCCTGTACTTCTTAAAACCTGGATGAATTTTCTTTTACTGAAGTAGTCTATTAATCCTAGAAAACAACTGTTTCGAAAAGCATTTTGGAGTATGCAATTAGAAACTAAGGAAATAATCTGGTTTTGATAGTGTATGCTTATACTCTGCTTACCTGGGAAGCAGAGAGAGAATTGCTATGATATAAGGCCAGCTCGATTTATAGAGTGAATTCCAGATCAAAAAACATCACATTGCAAGATTTTGTCTCAAAAAATTATAAATGTAATAATATTTGTAAATGTATTGTACTATTTTAATATACTTACAGAAATACATTTGTATATATTTTAATGAAATCTTACTTTTGTATAGCAAATGGTTACAAATGAATACTTAACGGGGTTTATCTCTATGCAAGCCATTTTATTAATTGACCCCAAGTCCCATCTACCATCATCACCTATACATTTCCTAATACACTCTGATTTTGTTATTAGACAGTATTTTTAAAAGTACCATGATACACATTAATGTGCATATGCATATTATACCCCTTTGCTTGAGATGTTCCATATTTTGGTCTTTCTAAATTGAGTTCAAGATTCATTCCAAAATTTCCTACAGAGTTGTTATTCTATTTCTTCATTATAACACAATAACAGCAACAACAAGAGAAAGAAAAAATAAAAGTTCCTCAAAAGCATCAAGTAATTTCTTTTATGATTTTATTTCATTTTCAGTAGGAACTCTTTAATCTGTACATTAAAATAGTTAAGTTACATAAAGATGAATATTACTAAGTATTTTAATTAGCTGAATAATTTGATCAATTTGTCGAAAAAATGATAATGATGTTTATGGCCAAGCAATGGCACAAATGCTTATAGAGGCTTGATAATGGTTTCCAACAACTGTTTTCTTTTCTCTGGAACATAATCCTAGACTATTGTGATGGCTAGGTTTGGAACCACTTGATAAGAGCGAGAATATTATCTCAGTCTCATGCCCTGAGGTATATCAGTGATGAACTCTTATCAGAAAGCTTAAAATGACATAAATGATCCCCAAATATCTTTGGTCATGGTGTTTTGCTCACAACAATAAACACCTTAATTAACACAGCTAAATTTCATAACCATGCTAATTATTTTAATCATATTTCAATTGGACAAGTTCTAAGCATTAACTCTTCAGTGTTCACCTGAGTGAACATTTTCCATGTGATTCAGTCCTTTGTTCCATAATTATGTAGCTGGATCTCAAATCTAAAATCAGAGAAATATCTGCAATTTGAAAAAAATTGACAGCTTTCCCTATAATGAGTGAAACTATTCTGTCGAATTTTACCTAAAGATGTAATAAACTATTCTTGTCATGCAAATAGTGTTGGCTTAATAAATATGAATTATTAGAAGTAAGATATTGAATAAACAACTTTTGAATTGTCTCAGTGTGTTGAGTCAATGGGCTTTAAGAATACTAATGAAGAAGAGATTGAGAATATGGAGATATCTATTATGCACCAGGGAAACAAATGTTCACAATGTCATCTGCAATAACTCATGACACAGACCAAATGCCCACTCAGCCTCTAGCTTTAGTGAAAGAGATTAGAAAACAGAAGCTAGTAAAAGATGTTGGCGGTGTTGAGTTGGATGTTTCAAACTTTTACATAAATGGAAATAATCTCAAAACCTTGTTTTAAGGTGAAAAAACTGACTTAGATAAAATACAAAAATTTGATGCCACTATAAATTAATTCTGGAATCCAAAACAGATAAGTACAATTCTCAGGTGTTTTGAATATGAAAAACTTTTGACTGAATTTTGCAATTAACATAAGACTAACACTTTGTAGCTCATTTCTGTAAAGCAATTCAAGAAAACCATGGGAAGTACACAAGTAAATAAAAATGGTTTAAAACTAAGGTCTATAGCTGGTTATATCTGTAACCAAAACATTTCAATATTCCATTTTGGGGGGAATTTTATTTTGAAACAACTGAAACCTAAAACTAGATAAATACATCTATGACCCCTGAAGAGTCCACTCTAACTTTGTACATATAGTGTCTGCCAACACTACATTAAAACTGGCCAAGCACCCTGGAGGAGAAGAAAAAGCAGATGAGGAGGAGGAGAAGGAGGAGAAGATGAGGCAGGAGAAGGAAGAGAAGGAGGAGGATTAGGAAAAGGAGGAGGAGGAGGAGGAGGAGGAGGAGGAAGAGGAGGAGGAGGAGAAGGATTTTCCATAGGTAGAAGACATAACAACAGTAGCTACGCATGCATTCACATGTGCTGGGTGCATAGAAGACACCTTAAGCTTCAGATATATGTAGCTTCTAGTATAGAAATTTGGTTCACAAATCACTATGGACAGTATATCTGAAAAATCAGTGAGTATAATGAATTATGAGAATGAGCAGGGTGGACACCAGTGCTCCTTGAAGAGAGTTTTTCCAAGTAGTTGACAATTCCCCTGAAAGATTTTCAATAGGAAGGGGGTTACATAAAAATCTTCAATGACAGCATCTCAATAAGTATCTTCTTCTGTATTGGTAAGAAGCCACTGAAGTTCTGTGGGTTAAAAAGTTCAATGTTTGAATATGTTTGCCATAAGGTATATAAAACATAATGCAAAGTGGATATTTCTATTATTCATTGACTGTATCTGAAAGCATCTACTGGTGTGCCAGCAAGGAGTTCTGCGTACCCTTAAGACTTGTATAAGTATTCTTTGAAATTTGGTGAACAGGTTAAACTTTCATTTTCTTCCTCTCTTCCTTCCTTCCTTTCTATTTTCTCCTCCTTTTCCTCTTCTTATTCTTATTCTTTTATTCTTATTCCTCATAGACTTCATAAATTCAAAGAACACTATGTAAGTTAAGAGCCACTTGTAATGAGGTGGGATTTGGTGCTATCTTCCCTGAGAGTGACCTCTGCTCTGACAGAAAATACAGTGAATGTATGTGGCCATGAGCGTAATTTGGCAGAGACTACTATCTTAGTTTTCATCTTTTCAATATGTATATGTTAGCAAATTCTGATCAATATACAGAATAAGCTTTAATATGTGATACTTTCACAAATAGTTTTCAAAAAGTTACCCAATAGTGGTGGGATGAGTATTAGAAAGGACCATGGGGCACAAAAGATATCACATCATACTCTATACACACATATGAAATTTCAAAATATTAAAAAATTAAAGACTAATATCAAATTTATTTTTATCATTTCAATTAGATTAGATTTGAGATAAAGATTAATTAAAATAAATTTTCTATATTTATTTATCCATTTTGGTCTGCTTTGAGTGACTTTTACTGACATCCATAATAAACTTGGAAGCCCTACAATGAAATTTCCTGCCAACTCAAGTTTTTGAGAACAACAAAGCTTCATCCAAACATCTCCCATATGTGTCTGTTCCTTTAACACCTTCTTAGTCAAAATATTTCAGAGCTATAAAGACCTTTTGCTTAGGCTAATTCACTAAGAAGTAGTCAATTATCTTTAACAGCTAGTAGCACCTTTTTAAACAGAGACAATACAAGTAAATATAACATTGAATAGTGTTGTTTTATACCTCTTAATAATATGTACCCTTCAAATGCTTTAGAGTATCTTTCTAAAAATTATTTTATTTTAATGTGTTTAGAACTTCCATACACTTAAAACAAATGTCACTCACACACACACACACACACACACACACACACACACACACACACACCTCAAACTACAAAATGTCTGTCTTCCTGCTGATTTGACCTGGAATCAGACTCCTACTGGCCCTTCCTCACAGTTACCTACATGAGGTTAAATTTAGTAACTTTACCTAAGATATTTCAAACAACAACATGGAAAAGAATGAGTGGACTCAATGATTTCAAACTGAGCAGCATGCTTCATGAGACAGTTCATAAATCCCTCTGCCATAAATAAATAAATAAATAAATAAATAAATAAATAAGTTTAAGGAAAATATGAAAGCCAACACACCTACTTTTCTTTTTAACTTAGTTGTAAAACTTAAGGGGTGGGGGTGGAGAGTTGGGGGGTGGGGACATCCTCTTGGAGATAGGCAGGTGGAAGAGGATGAAGAGGAGGTGTGGGATATGGAACAGTCAAAGGGTAAAGTATGAGAGAGATAAAGACTGCACTGCAAAAAAACGGGGGTTAAAGAATAAAAATAAATGAATAAACAAGCAAATAAATAAATATAGTAAAAAAAATGTGTAGGATTATTTAGCAGTAAGTCTCAGAGTCTGAAAACACTGTAGGTCTAGATTAGATTGTATGGAGGCTGGAAGCTTTCAGGATTAGGCCTAGGTTAGCAGGAGATAGTAAGCAATGATAGTTGCTTTAGATGAACAAAAGTTACTGTACCATCCCATAAAAAAAAAAATCTAAATTTTGAAGCTGTGCTAATTATGTTTAACAATATAACAATAAATATCACATAATCCTATCTTATATCTTTAATGTATAATTATGATACATAGCTCACTCTGGTAGTGCCTCTGTCCCAGTCTGCCTCTGTTTCTCTTTAACTCTGTTTTTGTCTATCTCTGTCTCTGTCTCAATCTGTCTTTGTTTCTCTGTCTCTCTTTCTATCTGTGCATCTATCTGTCTGTCTCCCTGTCTCTATCTCTGTCTCTCAGAGACAGAGAGACAAGGAGAGAGAGCTCTTCTAATCCATGTATTGCCTGTGTAATGCCAACCTCTTTGCAAGGGATTCTCTTTCTGCTCTTGTGAAACCATCACATAAATCTAAACAATGGGCTATCTTTTTCTCTATTTAATAAAACTGCCAACTTTATTCCACAAGCCCTATATTGGACTTCAAGGGCATAGCTTTATCTAAAAGATATTCCCCAAGGAGGATGTTTCAGACTGTGACCAGTGTTGTCTCACTGCATCTCTAGATGCCCTTCATTTCAGATGTATACCTGGATCTACAGATTTTTCTTTAGGCAGTTTTAAGATCATCAGTATTGTACAAAACAATCACTGATGTTATTCACTTTTTGGATTTGAAATACACTATCCATATCATCACTTACATGGAAAAATAAAAGGGCAACTAAATTACAATAAGGCTTATCTATGTTCATCTATGACTTTTGAAATGAGCCTGAGGAAGTATGGAAACTGTCGTTTTATAATACCCACTTAATGCAAATATCAAAGCAAAATGTTAATAGTTTCCCTTTAACTACTATGAAAAACCATACACACTTTCATTAGCTGCTTTATATTTTCTCTTGATATATCTTAATGATTATTTTACTGATCATATCTCACAAATACCGAAAATATATTTTACGTATCCACATGTACACTAGATGATATGTTTAGTGGGACATAAAAATATGGTCAACCTTCCTAGACCTACAGACAAATTCAATTTGAAATATGACATGAAGATTTGAATCAATCAATGTACAGCAATCACATAGGTCCTGCTAGTAAAGATTTGAATGCATTTGTACATTTCAGAACATTTTTAAAATTCATTTAAATATTAGAAAACTTAAAATGCATAAAAAAGCAACAGAATGCATGAATATTAGCAGTTATCGAAGAACTTGCTAGCGCTAGCAATGGATGGATAAACTTTGATGGGATTCTGTGTGACTTACAGATGTGTGCATTGTCCTTTATAGCATAATTTCCTGAAGGTTGTGCTCTATACACATTTAACTGCACCTTAGAGGTGTTAGCGAATTCTTTACATTGAGCAGGTATCTCTGGCTCAACATAGCTTTTTTGTCAATCACTGAAGAAGATGCTTTTGGGACTGCCATCTTCTTTGTTTTCTTTCATTGGTGTGCTGAGAATAGAACCCAGGGTCTTGTGGATGTGAAGCAATCACTCTTCCACTGAATTGTATCTCCAGGCTCTGAACTATACCACCCTCTCTTTGTTGAAAAATGACATTATCCATCAGCAACACGAGAATTACAAAAAAAAATGGCAGTGAAATATATATATTTATCATATATTGATATATATATATATATGGTAAATACTATTTCACAGACACACACACACATATATTTACACACACACATATGAAAATAAAACAGCCTCACTAGGACTCACTAGGTAGTAGCTTCAGTTTGACTTAAAATAAAATTAGTTTTATTATCTTTGTAATTCTGTATTAAATAATATACAAACATTTACTTATTTTGGTACCTTTTCAGTTGTTTATTAGTCAAAGTTTCTGTTTGCAGAACAGCATATTAAAAAGTGTCCCTGTCATCAATTCCTAATGGCTTTTTATGTCAACACCTCATGTATTCACTTTTTGTTGCTTCTATTTAAAATAATAGCAGGAAAGTGTTTCTAGCTTTATCCTCTGGCCCACGGCCATAACATGAGTCCATTCCTGGGTAGCCATATGGCAATGGTGCTGCCATCTGCTTAGCCTGATTTTTTTTTCTGGCAAACCTTGGATCCATATGGGTACTTTTTGTATCATCTGCATACATCAAAATTGTACAGGGAAAATCAATACCTGAACTTTTCCTGTGAAGTAACATTTTTATAATTGCTCTGAACATGAAGATCATTTTCTTTTAATTTTATCTTTCTTCTAGTTTGCACACAGCTGCCTTCTGCTGCTGCAGGCAGAGACAATTTGATTTCAAGCAAACACAAAAGCTGTCAGGGCAGGCCTTCAGGTGTGAGGTTTCCTAATCAACTCAAAGGACTGACAGCCTAAGCTTTGTGCGTGTGAAACTTTGTTACTCAAGAGATGAAATAAAGATTGAGCAGTGGTGGCTCATGCCTTTAATCCCAGCACTTGGGAAGCAGAGACAGGTGGATTTCTGAGTTCGAGGCCAGCCTGGTCTTACAGAGTGAGTTCCAGGACAGCTAGGGCTACCCAGAGAAACCCTGTTTCGAAAAACCAAAAAAAAAAAAAGGAGAGAGAGATAAAATAAGTCATCCTTTTACATTTTGACAGGATAGCAATGCAATTTGATGTCAATGTGAAGAGTAGCATATTCAGATAATGAGACAACAGAAAATCTATGAACAAGCATCTTATATTTCTATTGACAGTCATTTTATGGAACCTAAACAATTTGATATGTTTTCTTTAAAAAAATTTGAAGTTACAATGTCAGTTTTACATGGCACATTTTGATTCTTTAGTAAAATCATTGAATAGCCCTTAACAATGTGATCTTTAATAGTCTTCAGCATAAATAATCACATTTATAATATTAAATTTTTAAACACGTATGTGCATACAAACCACTTTTAGTTTTTTGTAGTATGTGTTAATTTATTTAAAATTCTTATTTAAGATGGTTTTTTAAACTTCAAAGAATCGCATTAAAAATACATATGAAAATATGACTTCTGTTTTTTAAATCATTAAGTGAATGAATCAGGCAACTGTTTATATAAAAAAGAAAATATCTATGGCCTTGTTTTGAGCAGATCTATATTAGAATAAGTGTGCAAGCAAGCTGATTTGACTGATGTCATATTAATAAACAAATTTTCAGAAACTAAGTCAAACTTTTGTCATTTAGAATTATGGAGCATCTTCTGGGTATATGCCCAAGAGTGGTATAGCTGGGTCCTCGGGTAGTATTATGATCATTTTTCTGAGGGTCCACCAAACTGATTTCCAGAGAGGTTATATCAGCTTGCATTCCCACCATCAATGGAGGAGTGTTCCTCTTTCTCCACATCCTCACTAATATCTACTGTCACCTGAATTTTTGATCTTAGCCATTCTGACTGGGGCGAGGTGGAATCTCAGGATTGTTTTAATTTGAATTTCCCTGATGACTAAGGACGTTGAACATTTCTTTAGGTGCTTCTCAGCCCTTCGAGTTTCCTCAGTTCAGGATACTGTTTAGCTCTGTTCCCTATTTTTTGATAGGGTTATTTGGATCTCTGGAGTCTAGCTCTTGAGTTCTTTGTATACATTGGATATTAGCCCTCTATCGGACATAGGATTGGTAAAGATCTTTTCTCAATCTGTAGGTTGCCATTTTGTCCTATTGACAGTGTCCTTTGCCTTACAGAAGCTTTGTAATTTTATGAGGTACCATCTGTCAATTCTTGATCTTAGAGCATAAGCCATTGGTGTTCTGTTCAGGAACTTTTCCCCTGTGCCCATGTGTTTGAGACTTTTCCCCATTTTCTCTTCTATTAGATTCAGTGTACCTGGTTTTATGTGGAGGTCCTTGATCCACTTGGACTTGAGCTTTGTACAAGGAGATAAGAATGGATCAATTTTCAATCTTCTACATGTAGACTGCCAGTTGAACCCTCACCATTTGTTGAAAATGCTGTTTGTTTTCTACTGGATGGCTTTATCTCCTTTGTCAAAGATCAAGTGACCATAAGTGTGTGGGTTCATTCCTGGCTCTTCAATTCTATTCCATTGATTTACTTGCCTGTCTCTGTGCCAATACCATACAGTTTTTATCACTACTGCTCTGTAGTACAGCTTGAGGTCAGGGATACTGATTGCCCCAGAAGTCCTTTTATTGTTGAGAATAGTTTTTGCTATCCTGGGTTTTTTGTTATTCCATATGAATTGAGAATTGCTCTTTCTAAGTCTATAAAGAATATCAACCATCCAGAACACCCAGAGCTCCCAAGGACTAAACCTCCAACTGAAGAGTACACATGGAGGGACCCAACACTCTGGCCACATATGTAGCAAATGATTGCTTTATCTGACATCTATAGGACTGGAGGCCCTTTGTCCTGTGAAGGCTCAATGCTCCAGCATAGCGGAATGCTAGGGCAGTGAGGCAGGAATGGGTACGTTGGTAGGGGAGCACCCTCATAGAAGCAGAGGGGCTGGGTAGGGATAGGGGATTGTGGAGGGGAACCCTGGAAGGCGGATATCATTTGAAATGTAACCAAGTAGAATAACTAATAAAAAAACACATGATAAAAAATATTATTCCAAACTGAATTGGAATATAAGTAAGTCACTTATAAAGGCAGCACAAACCAAAACATATATACATACATATTTCTAAAA
This sequence comes from Rhynchomys soricoides, assembly GCA_019843965.1. NCBI lineage: Eukaryota > Metazoa > Chordata > Mammalia > Rodentia > Muridae > Rhynchomys > Rhynchomys soricoides. The sequence continues at coordinate 2,155,726 of JADRCH010000828.1, read as the reverse complement.
CATACATATTTCATTTCTGACAGATCATAACTCCCAATGTGGACTATTATATCTAACAAATTTATCTGTTCAAATTGAATGGAAATAATAGCCAATAATCATAAAGACAAATTAAAAGCTTGTGACTACTAGGCATCTTGGCAGACAATAATGGAAATAATCTTTCAGACTCACAATAAAAAGCACATTGAAATGTTAAATTTACAGTAGCAAATAATAATAATACCCACACAGTATGAATGAATAAATGAGTAAATAAATAAATATTACCAGGATAAATCAGAAGTGTTCTAAGGAAACATCAGAAAATGAACAAAATTAATGGATTAAATACATATATGTTTTTAGTTAGAATAAAAATTAGCAGTCTCAATTCCCCAATAAAAAGTCATAGACAATCAGTTTTGATAAGAAAACAAAATTGTAATTAATTGGATCTAAGGAATACACTTTACCATCTGTGATAGATAGCACCCTAGGATAAAGGGATGGAAAAGTAAATTCCCAGCTATTGTAATACTTGACAAAATAGACTTCAAATGAGAAAATAAAGACCATGTCACACTCCTTAAAGTATCATATCAAAATTTTGTATGTTTACTTGAAGCACAAGCAAAAGCTGGAAAAGTAGAGACAAGTGTTAGACAGAGTTGTCATTAAAGGAAGGGATTGGAAATTATAGGGGAAAATGTTGGAGAAAATACTGGCTTTGGAAAGATGTGAACAAGGATCGACTGTGAGAGTAGAGCAGGGGGAATCAACGATTTAGAAGAGGGATATTCAAAGGAAAAGAATATGAAATACCATATAGAAATCAGCTAGCCATAATCCAACATATATAATACATTAATGCTCTCACCTTATACTGAATGCTGCATATAAAATATTGTACTGTAAGGCAAGATGTGCCCACTTTGCAATAGTGGAACAAATGTTATTGGATCACAAACCACTTTCTGGTGTGTTTTGATGTGTCATTCGCAGGACATAAATTTAAGTATGCTACTATAATCCTGGTCAACAGTCCATGGCTGGAGAGGTTCTAGGCCCTAGGACAGAACCTATTGTTATTTGGTATATACATTTTTTAAAATTTATTTATTTATTATTCTTTTTTACACTCCAAATTTTCTTTACTCCCCATGTCCACCCTCCAACTTTTCCATGTGGGGCCATAGACTGTGACAGGCAGCCTGGCCCCTGGTTGAGCACAGGCTTAAAACCCTGGGCGACTCAGTGGGGCTAGCCTTGCAAGGGATCAGAAGACTTTTTGCCAATGCTCCCGGGGAGTCCTTGGCTCCTGTCAAGTAGCTACAACACACACCCCCACCCTGTAAAGAAATCTGTCATGTAGGAGTAGGATGCCAAGCCCTCCCACACGCAGATAAAGTATTCTTAAACTCTCTGACCCAGCCAATGGGAAGTATCTGTTGTCAGACCCTGACCCATCCCAAACTATATATTAGATCATTCAAATTGTATATTAGAGATCCTATCCAGAAGGAATAAAGGTGTGAGAACTACTCTGTCATAGGAGAGCTTCTATCATAAGAGCAGTTACACTGCTGTTTGAGAAGAAGTCTGCTCTCCAGAAATGCGACCAGAAGCTTCCCATACTCCTCACCTGCTAGTCAGCCTCTTGTGGGCTCAGCCCAGACCCAACTCAGCACAGAGCAATGGGTGCTGTCTCTTGGAGCAACCTAGGTTGCAACTGCAGGGATTGAGGTGGGGATGACTTCTGTCCCTGCTCACATTCTCTCCCCTTTGCCTGAACCCTTGCACTTAGCCAGGCCAAAGATCCCTGTGGAAAGCCTCCAGCACACAGGCCCACAGTTCCACATCCATACCTCCTCCTCACCCCTCTGTCTCCACGTGGATGTCCCCACCACCAACCCCCCATTCCACTTGACCTCTAAACTCCCTGGAGCCTCCAATCTCTTGAGTGTTAGGCACCTCATCTCTGATTTAACAAAGACAAGGAAGTCCATTGCTATATATGTGTTGGGGGCCTCATATCAGCTGGTGTATGCTGCCTGGTTAGTGGTCCAGGGCTTGATAGATTTCAGGGTCCAGGTTAATTGAGACTGCTGGTCCTCCTACAGGGTTGCCCTCCTCCTCAGCTTCTTTCAGCCTTTCCCTAATTCAGCCACAGGGGACAGCAGCTTCTGTCCATTTGTTGGGTGCAAATATCTGCATCTGACTCTTTCAGATGCTTGTTGGGTCTTCTCATGCTATGTTCCTTATTGTGAGCACTCCATAACCTTAGTAATAGTGTCAGGCCTTGAGGCGTCTCCTCAAGCTGGATCCCACTTTGGGCCTGTCACTGGACCTTCTTTGCTCAGGCTCCTCTCCATTTCCATCGCTGTAATTCTTTCAAACAGGAACAATTATGGGTCAGAATTTTGACTGTGAGATGGCAACCCCCTCCCTCATTTGATGCCCTGTCTTCCCGCTGGAGGTGGGCTCTATAAGTTCTCTCTCCCTACTGTATGGCCTTTGAACTAAGGTCCCTCCCTTTACGTCCTGAGAGTCTCTCACCTCCCAGGTCTCTGGTGCATTCTGGAGGGTTTCCACAACCTCCTCCCTCCCTAGGTTGCCTGTTTTCATTCTTTCTGCTGGCCCTCAGGGCTTCAGTCCTTTTCCCTCACCCAATACCAGATAAGTATTACCTCTCCCCCCACACCCCCATCCACTTTCCCTCCCAGATTCCCTCCCTCTCCACTTGTGATTGTGTTTTTCTCTTTCTTAAGTGGGACTGATGCATTTTCACTTGGGCCCTTCAGCTTGTTGACCTTTTTGAATTCTGTGGATTGTATCTTGGATATTCTGTACTCTTTTTTTTTTTTTATAGCTAATATCCACTTTTAGAGAGTACATACCATGCATGTCATTTGGGTTTGAGTTACCTCATGCAGGATGATATTTTCTAGTTTCATCCATTTGCCTGCAAAACTCAGGATGTCTTCTTTCTTTCTTTCTTTCTTTCTTTCTTAATACTTTATTTACATTTCAAATATTTTTCCCTTTTCAGGTCTCCCCTTTGTAAACCTCTTCTCCCATACCCCCTCTCCTGCCTCTATGAGTGTATTCCCTCACCCACCTACCCACTCCCCTCTTCCCTTCCTGGCATTCCCCTATACTGGGGCATCTAACACCCTCAGGCCCAAGGGCCTCTCCTCCAAATGATAGCCAAAAAGGCTCTCCTCTGCCACATATGTGGACAGCACCATGGGTCCCTCCATGTGTATTCTTTGGTTGGTGGTCCAGTCTCTGGGAGGACCAGGGGGTCAGGCCAGTTGACACTGTTGCTCCCTCCATGGAGCTGCAAACTCCTTCAGCTCCTTCAGTCCCTTCTCCAACTTCTCCATCTGGGACCCCATGCTCAGTCCAATGGTTGCTTTGAATTGAATCTTGGGTATTCTGAACTTTTGGTCTAATATCCACTAATCAGTGAATACATACCATGTTCTTAATAGATGAGTCGTATTCCATTGTGTAAATGAACCACATTTTCTCTATCCATTCTTCTGTTGTAGGACATCTGGGTTGTTTCCAGCTTCTGGCTATCACAAACAAGGCCACCATGAACATAGTGGGACATGTGCCCCTGTGGCATGGTGGAGCATCTTTTGGGTATATTCCAAGGAGTGGTATTGCTGGGCCTCTGACAAAGATGCCAAAAATATACAATTGCAAATAGAAAGCATCTTCAATAAATGGTGCTTGTCTAACTGGCTGTCTATATTTAGTATATTGTTATTCTATGTAACATTTTATTATATATGTATGTTTATACCTATAGATCTTCACTTTTCTCAACTTTGGACAAAAAAACCCCCACTCCATTTGCATTGTGCTGTTATCATTGGAGAAATGCATAATTGTCTAGTGTGCTGAGAATAAGAAAACAAATATTCAACAGTAAAGGTACACCTACGTTAACACTAGCACTGATAAGACCCAGAGAATGTCTTGGAAATGAAGGCAGAAACAAATCTGAGAGCCACAGGATGGGGAGAAGCACTGTGAAATACTGTTTTATTGACGTGACATGCCTTAAGCAATCACGAACTCATTGTAATTTAGTTATCTTCACAAAACCATAGAAGACAGAGCCAGCCAAATTCCAACATATTGGGTAGATGATCTCCATGTTTCTCTCTCACCACCTTTTGACAGTGCATAGTTGATGGTAGAGGGAAAATCATTCTTTAACCACTATGTGGCTATTGGTTTCTTCATGCTCTGATAGATGGTCTAGCATAAATATCTATTTGGGAATTACTAGCTTGTCAATAAAATGCTTGGTGTGAGGAGTGGTCATGATGTGGAATATGCTTTGGAGTTTTGGTAATGTGGCACAGACTTAGTTCATAAGGCCTTTTAAACCCTTGGTGTTGGTTAAGAATGACAACATCTAAAGTTATAAGAGGCCACATGGCACAGGTAAAGCTTCCCTTACCTCACATTGCTCTTACATTACTCCTTTGCAATGCTCCATGTTTTCTGTGAAACTACGCTATGCAAGGACTGCTACCATTTCTCAGAACTCCTTCATTTATTAAGTTTTTTTTTTTCTTTCAGTTTTTGATTGTTTTCTCTTGGTGTATTTCAAGGAGATTCAAAGAACTATCTAACCTCATGTTGTAGTGAAACTCTTGTTAATTTTGACTTTCAGATTACTCAATTACTTAGCTCAAAGATACAAGAAGATAGATAGTGCCTGTGCCTAAGGGCTCCTAAAATGTTTGCCTGCTATCCTCCCCATAATCAAAATGATCTTATCTTTATAGATCATAGAGAAAATAACCTATTGGTTTGAAGAGTGAATCACTATTCATAGAAGCTATGCAACCACTGTTTTTAGAAGGGAACTGTCACCCAATGTATGTTAGAACATTTGTAGCTGCCCAGTAAATTTAGGATGCTAGGCTGAAAGTGTTCTTCATGTTTCAAATTAGAATTACAATCTATGTCCTTCAACTGAAGGTTACTATTCATTTTATAGATTAATCATTGAGGAGTCATTCTTTAAAAGCAGCAGACATTATAGGAATTGTTCACAAAATAAAATCTGGTTTATTTCACTTAATTATACAATCTTTTTTTCTACCTATCCTAAAGAAACCTTCTTATTTAACGTCTTCTTTCTAGTAAATGCTATCGCAAATGAGGATTTGGATCTTCATTTATTTCTCCTTAAATTCTTAGCAGAGTGGAAAACTAATTACTGTATGCATGTTCTGGATAATAATTTAAGTGAATGAAAATGGGCTCCTGCAGGATTCAATAACCAATGCAATTTATTTGACATTTTGAATGAATTTACTTATGGTTTAGATTAATATCCACATGTAGGAAGTAGACAGAAAAAATGTAATTAATTCATGTAAAACTAGTAAATGCAAAAATCAGTATTAGCTGGAAAAATTTTTTTTAAGATGGACAGGAATAATAGTCAAGCCATGGATTGGGAAAGATCCGGAAGTCTCAACATTTCACAAATAAATTACAAGTAAGAAGGAATGGTAGGCATAAGACAATACCAATTGGACTAAATGTTAAGCTCTGAAAACAAACATGTATGTAACATTCAGACTGAATAGGTTTTCTATATTTAGAAATATATATTTATGTTTCTATTCATATATGTATGTGAAAATAATCATGTAAAAAGAGGTTATGAATTCAAAAGAGAACAAAGCAGAGCATATGGGAGATTTTGAAGAAAAAAGTGAGGGAAAATGATATAAATATATTATAATCTCAAAACTTCACATGTACATTATTTTCTTTTCTATCATCTACCTGTACATTCAATGTTTATGGGTTCACACAATATTTGATGAGATAAAAAGAAACTATATTTTCAGAATTTGAAAATAAATTCTGAAGGTAGACTGATTCAGAGAAATAATGAAGTTATAGATCAGTTATAAATTGACTTTTATGGACTCATATCTTTAAGCCTTGGTCGGCAGCTATTATTCTGAGAGGAGCTGAGAACGTCAAGAGGTATTGACTCTCAGAAGGAACCGATTTAGTAGTAGTATAATCTTGAGTGTTTTTGTTCCTCTCTGCCCCTTGTATTCTTTCTGCCCCTTGTATTTCGTTACTGTTGAGAAGGGGCCACTATTTTATTCTGTATGCTTATACTGGTGTAATGCACAGTTCTGTCCATGGCCCAAAGATAAGAGGTAGAAAACCACTCACTAAAACCTTTGAGCCCAAAGATAAATTTTCTTCCAGTTTGGTTTGTCAGGTATTTGGTCCTATTGTCATGGGCTTAACTAATTAAGCTTACATAATTGTTATTCCAATTAAAGCTGTGAAACATTTATTATTTGCCAAGTATGAGTTGCCACTTTTCCCACATTATGTTACAATTTGCAAATGAGTTACAAGAAAGAGAGCAAAGTTTTTCCAGATAAAGTATAATCTTATTGTTAGTAGAAATGGTTTGGATTAACTATCAGCTACTTCTTTTGTGTTTTCCCTTGAAACTGCTTTTAGATTTTCCTTAACTTCAGTAATAGAACTATAACATTACATGGCTCCAAATGAAGTTAACTCTATCTACTTATTGAAGTCCTTACTATATCACTGACCAAAAACTGTCCCTTAAAGTTATCACACCAGGCCAATTAGAGCCTCTGGATATATCCTGGCTGTATCAACCAGGATGCACTTACTTTCCTTTAAGGCTATGAAACTGATAGAATATTATCTACAGTTGTCAGAAGCCCACTGTAATAAATTTTGGAGAATCTAGACACACCATAAAGGACATGTGTTTCTTATGCAACACAATAATCTAGTAATCTTTCCTATTAATTTTACACATTGGATTTTCATGTGTGTATGATTTTCATTCTTTACTTTTCCTATCTTTTCTTCCTTTCTTTCTTTCTTCCTTCTATCCTTTCTTTCTTTTTATTTCTCCATTTCTTTCTCCCTTTCCTTTCTTTCTCTATTTCCTTTCCTTTTTTCTTTCTTTTCTTATTTCTTTCCTTTTGTTTCTATTAACATATTCTCTGTTATTAATTCTGGACTCAAATTCACTATATAATAGAGAATGATCATTAACTGTTGAGCTTCCTCCTTTCACTTTCTGAATGCTAGGATTACAGGTGTGTATAACCACATTTGTGTGGAGAGCTCTAAGTGCTGCTTCAAGAATATTGGCAAGAGTTTGACATTGGGCTTGGACAAGGAAGTAAGCTCAAGCAAGAATTTGACATTGGTTAGGACAAGAAAGTAGGCTCAAGTTCTTGATGCTCTTGATAAATCCCTGAATATCATGGGAACTTTGTTTATGCCTTGCTTGTTCTTTGACTACTTTGTTTATGCCTTAGAACTGGTCAAATTCTGTGTATGTACCTAGACTAAAAAAAAAAAAAATTAAACCTGCTTCTGTACTTGCTGGGGTAATATTATAGTGTTGTCTAATTGTCTTTACTTTTCTTTCTTTCTTTCTTTCTTTTCTTTTCTTTTTTTTTTAAATCTTCACTCCTCCCTTGAGATCCTGTTGAGTGACTGAGCAGGCTTGGTTATATTGGATTGATGCAGTCATGAGAATCCATCTCAGGGTCTTTTGCATGTTAGATAAGGTAACTTCTTTACATGCACAGACTCACCAATATATTCTACTTATAATTTATTTCATTTGATATTTGAGTATGTGTATAACATTCTTTCTATTAATTAATTTATTGTTTCAATTTTGTATTGCTGTGTTAAAGTCTTATGACCAAGGTAACTTACAGAATAAAGAGTTTACTTAGTTATATATTTATTTTTTCTATTCTAGATGGATAAGAGTCCATCATGATGGAGAAGCACAGCAAGAAGTGGCAGGCATGATGGCAGGAAAAGTAAACTGAGTGTTTACATCATTAACAGAAAAACAAACAAACAAAAATATAGAGAGGGCTGGAGAGATGGCTCAGCAGTTAAGAGCTCTGACTGCCCTTCCAGCAGTCCTAAGTTTAATCACCAGCAAACAACTGGTGGCTCACAAATATCTGTAATAAGATCCAATGCTCTCTTCTGGTGTGTCTGAGGACAGCTACAATGTACTCAAATACATAAAATAAAATAATTAATTAATTAAAGAAATCATAGAGAACAAACTAAAAACAGTTAATCTCAAATCCTTCCTCCTGTACAAAACCTACTTCCTCAAGCAAAACTTCACCACTTGAACCTTCCTAAACAGAACCACCAATTGGTTAATCATGTGTCCAAAGGCCTAAGTATATAGGTGACATTTCTTATTCAAAACAAAATATCTGTTGCCCTCCCATAGTCATGTGTCTATATCATGATGCATAAAGTGCTTATGCAAACTTCAAAATCCCTTATAGTATTGTTATCGTCACAACACATTAAACTGCTGAAGTCCAAAGTCTTTTCTGAGACTCAAGATAATCTTGTTATTGTAAAACCAAAAATAAATTCCATTCTTGTAACATGTACTCACTAGAACACACATTACTATCCCAAAAGCAAAACATGAGGGCATCAAATCACAGGATCAAAACAAGACTAGAATCCATCACGGAAAGTAGAAAATCCTTTAATTCCATGTACAGTATCTGGAGCCCTAATTATATAAGACATAGATGACTGTAATCCTTCACCCTTCTTCCTACAACATACAAATTTCTCCTGGGTTAGTTCTACTCCATATAGAACTCCTTGGAAGATAATTTATGGCTCTAGCTTCTCCAACAACTTGATGCTTCCCTTATCCAGCTTCAGGCAATGGCTTTAAAACCTCTTTCTTCTTTCATGGCCTTGACATAGGGACTTCCCTGCACCACCTGCCATAACAGCTCGCTGAAACCAAAGAGCAAGACTATTACCCCTTTAGTCTCGTGTCTTACATTCCTTTAAAATATGTATGTACATGGGTTAATCTGCCAAATTCAGATACCAGTTTGGGATACAGCCTGTCCCCTGGGCCACATTATCCTTAGATAAGAATATCTCTTAGGCTTCTCCTTAATTTGTAAACACAGATGGTGGTGTCTTGCCTAAAAGCCATCATTCCTTTTATTTAGTGTAGAGAAGGAAGCTTGTCCTTGGTGTCACTTATATTCATTTTTAAATTCTGAAGTAATCAATTTTTAAGAATTACATATTTTATGAAGTTACATATAAGTGTAAATTAAAACAGACTTTGTTTCCTATACATTTTCCTTTATTTATTTATTTATTTATTTATTTATTTATTTATTTATTTAATATCCTTATCTCTTAGTACAAGCCTTAGCTGCAACATGAAGTTTCCTGGCACACATTTTCTCTTTAGAGTGTGTGTTATTATTTTTTTCTGATGCCTACAGATTCAATATTTTACTGCCTTGAAATGGCCTCTGCCAAATAATTTAGTCATGTTTTGTATTGTCAGGAAGTTTTTTAGGCTAAGCACATAAGACAGTCATGTTCTTTGCCAAAATATCACAGGATTGCTATTAGGATATTTGGTAATTTTGCTCTCCTCTGAAGTTTCTTGTACTTGGCCTCAGCCATGTACATAACTCCATTAGTGTAACTGTCTTCCAGACTTCTAATAGAAGGTCCTATTAAGCTTTTCTTACGATATTCAACCATTTCTCTAATTCAAAGTTTTAAAGTCTTCTACAGAACACTACAAACCACCATTGTCAGGTTTTTCACAGGAACAGCCTGTCCTCTGACACCAGCTTCCACATCAGTTACATTTCTGTTGCCCTGATAAAACATAACAAACAAGGAACTTATAAAGGAAAAAATATATACCTAGCAAATGTCACAGAACCTACGAAGCTAAACTTCAGTACAAAACTAACCACTTTTAAATCTTTTAAGTTTAGTGATCCAAAGTGTTTCTGTACAAGTTTTTATGGATAAGTTTCTGTATACATTTCCATTTCTAGAGAAGTCAAAAAGATGACAAGACACTTCCTACGTATTTCTTTTTTACAAAATATCAATTAAACAAAGAACATCTTATTAGTTTTTATTTAACAGTTCAGTAACATCATATAAAAGACAAATATGAAATACAAACATATGTAATAGAAATTCAAATTAGAAAATGTTAATACAATGTTCTAGAATATATATAATAACTTGAAAATGCAACTGTAATAAGTTTTATGATTTCAGATATGGGATCATATTTTAATGCATAATACATTTCATGTAAAGTCTCACTGCATTTAAAATATCAAATACTAATATTTTAATGTAATATTTCTGCTTAACTTACAAGATGGCTCTCAGGTTTCACCAAATAATTTTATTTTAGACTAACAGTGATGTCAGTCAGTTGTTGACTATCAATAGTTCATTATATTTATTGGTAACTAGTATTCCAAAATATACTGTATCTTCTTAAAAAAATTAAATTTACCTGTTCATGGAAATTTGTATTTTTAGTGATTTGCAATTATTCACATTACAAGTAAATCTGATATCCTTTTAATGTATACTTTTCTGTTGATCTGATAACCTCTCTCACCTTTACAGTTTATAGAAGAGTTTATTTGGCCTTAGAGTTCTAAAAGTTAAAAGTCTATGAGAGTAGACCAGAAGCAGGAGACTGAGATCATATGTTGAGGGCTCATATTATAAACTGTAAGCATCAAACAGAGAAAGTAATCTGAAAGGAGATGTGGTCTTAATCTTTAAAAGCCATATTAAGTTTCATACTTCCTCCAACAATGTTACACTTCCTAACCTACCTCAAACAGCACAAGCAACTTGGGAGCCAGGTATTTACATGAAAGAGACTATTAGATCACAACCACCCCCATAAACATTATATTGCCAAATCTCCTCCTGCTCCACACACACATCATCAGCATCATCATCACCAAACACACAACTTTTCCTTAGATAATACTAAGGAGTGAAATTGGTAGAATCTGTGACACATAAATACTGACTTTGTAAGAAAACACAAAATTGCTTTACAGAGTGCTATTAACAGTTCCAAAGATGTATATGATTTTCCATTTCTATACCCTTAACAAGTGAACGTTGGGATGTTCCACCTTCCAATCTGATCCACTGTAATATACATAGAACAGTACTTAGGGTTATATTGTTAGGTTTGATTTTACCTTTCCTTGAGAATTCATGATATTTAACATTTCCTTTATGATGGGCATTTTAATTAAATATTAACAGACTATAATTTAAAAAACAGACTATAAATTGAAAGATAGCAAGAAGGGATATACAGGAGGGTTTTCAGGAGGACGGAGTAGAAAAATATGTAATCACATTATAATAAATATTGAACAAATATTTTTAAATACATTGTTATTGTTATTGAAACTTGAAGTATATATGTCTATATCATATATTCAATCAAATCAATATATCTATATAAAATTTATAAATGAGTAAATCATTTATAAGTGTTCATGTCTTATTTTGTATCTATTAAAATAGAAGTTTTAATGGTAATACACTCAATACATCATTTCATTCTTTTTTGAATTGTGTGTTAGTTTCATACATCAATTTTTCTCTACTTGAAGATAGTCAAAGGAAGACTATGTGCTGCCTCATTTCATATACCCAAAAATGGACCTTTATAGCTGTGAATTTAGCTATAGCAAATGACACTGGATCAATTATCACATAGAAAGTAGAATTTAATAAAAATATGTAGGTAGTTCTGGAAATAAGGATTATGACGGATATCTAATTATGGGTTATTTTTATCAGCAAACTTGTGGAAAAACTTATTAAAATTATAGGTTTAAACAAGTACAGTAAATTGTGTGCTAATCATGAATCAAATCTGAATTTTTGTCAAGTATTCATACAGAATACAACAGCATATATGAATGGTTGTCTGCTGAGAACAGATATAAACTGAATAGAGCAATAGAGCATGATTTATGTTATTATTTTCACTGTGGCTTAAAGAGCTGGTGAATTGTTTTATGAATGTTGGATTCTCAAATTTGCATCAAAAACTGCCACTCAGTGATTACCATAAAGGAAATGAAGACTAATGAGACACATAGATATGGCAGTTTCTAGTCTCTAGTTACATGGTGAAGCCCAGATTATTTTGGTCTTAACTACATAATGCTAACAATATCTGCTGAAGATAATCACCATGACAATACTCCATTATGAGATTCTCTTACTTTCCCCTAGGTGACTTATTATCTCACTGAACTACTGATAACTGGGTCTGTCTCTTGCAGACCAGTTAGAATATAGATTGTTTATTTTCCACAAGACTAACTTTAGAATAACATGTGACCATAGCAGTCTGATGTCCAGTTAGGAGTAGAATAGAAAGAGGGAAGAAGAGTTGTAAGCACAAGAAAATCAGAAACTAGAGCATTGAAAAATTATAATTAACTCTCTTTTACTTAGTAACGAAACAGTAAACTAACTAACTAACTAAATAAATAAATATTCCTAATTGTAAGATAATGTAGCTTAACTGAGATTATCACTTGCTTAGCAACTAATGCTACTGACTTGGCCAATAAAAAAGACAAATAATGGACAGTAAGGTAAACCGATTTGAGCCCCTCATTTTACTGTTGAGAGCTGTAAGCCGAGTAGTCTGATAAAAATACATAAAAATGTTTTGTTTTCTTTCAATATCAAAATTAGGTCTATGAGGTGTTTACTTGTTATCAAATAATCATTTAAACCTTGCAAACCACCTAAAGTCAATACCCTCATGTAAGACCATATGATTGCTGTTGGCTAAAATTTGTCACGTGATGTAGACAGTTATATTAATAGGAATTCAATAAAAGTTATTAGCTTTGAAAATAATCTTTGTTGTCTAAGCAGCAGTCCTACCATTCACAAAAGTATCACAGAAGATTATTGCTTCTTCAAATCTTGTAGCAGGTAATTGGTGTTTAAATCACTCAGATTCAGATACTTTTCAACTCTTTCTTCTAAAACACAATTCTCTTTTACTCTGAAGGCATGTATGGGTAGTTTTTCTTTCACAGTAGGTCATTATGAATCACAGAAAACATTCTATTCATTAAAAAATGTCATTCACTATGGGAATGACTTCAGTGATTATAAACCATTGGTGTTTTTACACGCATGTCTGAATGACTTGAAGTGAGTTGGTCACAGCTAAATCAGAAGATTCTAAAAGAAACTCTCATCCCTGAAATAAAGTGACTTCCAATCTCTATTGTCAATACTGCTTTCTGGATCAAAGGGCTGATGATGCCACACTAGAATTTTGATATCAGCCCATCTCTAGGATCCTGTATCTCCCTGCATCCTGCTAATACTTCTACAGTTTTTTACTTCAAGTCTTATGATTTCCAATAAAATTAATCTAGATGCAGACTCACATTAAGAATAACTTTAGGTTTATTTGTTCTTCTCTAGACTACATCATCCATAAAGCCACAACAAGTATGCCCCAAATAGAAATGCACAGTTCGTATTGAGCACAGTCTTTCCTTAACACCTTAAGTATACAACCAATCTTCTTCCTTATAATGGAAAGAGGATAATGAAATAACTGAAAACAATTTCCATAACTGTTAAAGAGAAATAGTTTGTACCCAAAGTTTATTTTCTTATTCTGCAGGAGACATTTATTCCCTACTTATAATTAATCCTATAAAATATAATTAGAAAATGAAGCCCTTCCATAGGAAGAGAAAGGTTTCCTTGCACATAAATAAGACATAGAAAATGATATAGATCTGACTAAAAGAAAAAATATCTGGATAAAAACCAGAAACCTAAAAGTTTATTCAAGATACGAAGAGGAGCACAGCTGTTGACAACTGGTGTTACTGCCACAGAGGACTTGAATTCATATCGAAAATTTCACAACCACCTTTAACTCCAGCTTCATGGAATCTAATGCCATATATGCCCTTCATGAGCACATCCCACATGGAACTTGGAACACCACACACACACACACACACACACACACACATAGAAAGAAAGAGAGAAAGAGAGAGAGAGATCTTTAAAAGACACTGAAACTATCTGGATGATGAAATAACACAGCACAACTTTTCATATTGTAGCAAAACAATTATAGCCTAGTGATGGAAGGCAAACATGACAGTCTCTGTGCAAAGATCAAGAGAAAGTGATAAGAAAAGACTTACTCAATGCTCCAAAAGTTCAGTGTATGCTGGTATAACTCCAAAAACTGAGCACTAGGAAGATATTTTGGAATATGAGGTAGCCATAGACAAATGTGAAGTCTAAAACCACCCACCTGTTATTCATAAACCATCAATGGAGTTTAGTTAAATGCAATACAAATGCTATTATTGAAATATTATTTTGATTTTATTACTGTTATCCAATAGCCTTCAGACTAATAATATTCACATGATGGAGCAGCTGCCTGAGCCATAGAACTAACAAGCTATAATTAATTGAATTTCAAAACCAATTCATTTGTTTTTCTGTGCCAAATCTATAATTAAGAAATGCTCCTAAAATCCAAGCACAACACTAGAAGATCCATTGTTTGCTAACTGGTGGAATGTGACACTGTAAATCATGTTGTGTCGCAAGCACTAAAAGCTGGAGGGCTTAAACATAAGAGTTCAACCTATACAATTAAAGGCAGAACAAATAGACCATATCAGATTTGGTAACACATCATTTTACCTTCAGAATAAATTACATAGGGGCAAAAAAGCATTGTTTTGCTTCCATGTTTATATGGAGAAATTTAGCCAGCATCAAACAGAGAATCAAGTTTATCCCGGGTTTTATACGAAAATGAGAAATTAAGATAATTTACTGAGTTTAATATGCAATTAACCTCACATGCATCACTAAGACTAGTATCTGTGCATAAGCATAATCAAACCCATGTTCAATCACTGAAGTTTAATATATCTTTCACCTAATATGGAGATCAAATTTTTGCATATCCTTCTAAAACCTTAACTTCTGGATCTAATTCAATACTGTTAACAAAAATCAAGTGATATTAATTCACAAATGCTTAAAGGATCTAGCTGTATTAATCCTATCCAAGTTTATTAATATAATATGTAGCCTACCTGGGAATAGGAGCATTGTAGTCAAAGACAAAAATGTTCAAATGTTACCAATTATGAAGATAAACATGTAACGAAGTGTTTCTAGACTGTTTCATATGCTATCTCCTTGATGACAGACCCTTGTAGGTTTCATTTACCGCTGCATCCCCAACTGCTCATGTGGAAATTGCTCAATAATGATTTACTAACAAAATGGTAATGAAGAAAAATATAAATATTCATATTCACATAAAAATTATCTGCCTCATGAGATAAACTATTTTTGCTGAAAGGGATAAAAGGCTCTGCAAAATGTAGTCATATAAATGAAAACTCAATGTATCATTTTGGAATTTCCTCTCCCATAATTGGCTCAACACTATATGAAAGTTGTTTGTTTTATGGGAAACTGAGATAAAAATCTTAATTATATCAAACAATTTAAGTATAATCAGAAAGTTGGGAGTCCCACTAGAATATTTGCAATTTTTCTGACAACTTACATCTTATAGTTCTATTATTTTCCAGAGGTAAAAACAAACAAACAAACAAAAAAGTATGCATAGACTTTAATTATATGCATTAAATAATGTAGACTTTAATTATGTGCATTAACTTTTAGGTATAACATAATAAAGTAGGATAATTTACTTTGCATGTTCTAGATTTCTATCAGTAGAGGGTACTAAGGGTCTTGTCATAATCACCAAACACAGTTTCCTGGCATAAGGGCCTCTACCCAAAACTATTCACTCTGCTTATGGTGAGGAGTATAACAGAATTTCTTCCCATATTTACCTGTAAAGAAGAGAACTTAAAATATATTTCACTGTAAAAATTGGAAGGATTTCTTGTATTTCTTTCCCTCTTTTATCAGAGTCATGTGGCATAGCCTGAGAACACTCAAGAGTACCAGAGTCTCCTAGGAAAGCAAGTGAAGTTCTCCCCAATATCCTTCCTTTATAGTCCCTTGGATACATATTTCAAGAACACTGACGGGAGTTAGTACATAAAGGGCAATATTTTCATAATTATAAAGACAAATTCTTCCTTTGTCAGTGAATTATTCCAATGAATTGATGGTAACAGATTTGCTACCAACTGAAAACCTGCTATTTTTTTCTGATTTCATAAACACTGATTCCTGATATTACTTGTTCTGTCTTCACTCTTGAAAATAATATGCTATTATGTTATTTTATTATGCTTGAAAAATCACACATCCATTTTCAGACATTGTATACTACAGCACTAGTAATAATAATGTAGGCTAAAGCAGATGAAGACAGCATGAGCAGATAATTTTATACTGCCACTGAAGATAAAAATTTAATATTTTTCTAATTCAATGCATTATGTTAAAATATTTACCTCATCATGTAAGAAACAGCAATTCTAAACAATTTCTGATGGTTAGATTTTTTTTGTCATTGTATTAAAGCTAACATTATATAGAAGGAAGGAACCACAACTGAACCAATTTCTTCATTAGACTGGCCTATACGCAACTCTCTAGGGATGTTTTCTTGATAATGATTCATGTGGAAGGACCAGGCAAGTAGGGTCAGTGCCTTCAAATACAGGTGGGTGTTATAATAAAGTACAATGAGTATGCCACAGGTATCAAGCCAGGAGGCAACATTCTCTGTATCTTTGAATCCATTCCAGCCCAAAGATTCTTTGTCCTATTTATTTATTTATTTATTTATTTAATTAATTAATTAATTTATTTATTCACTTTACATCCTGATCACAGCATTCCTCTTCTCTAAGTTCCTCATCTTATGATACCTCCCCTTCAACTCGGAGAAAGGGGAAGACCCTCCTGGATAACAACTTACCCTGGCACCTCAAATCATTGCAATACTAGGTACATCCACTCCCACTGAGACCAGACTATACAAGCGAGTTAGGCAAACAGGATCCACAAGTAGGCCACAGAGTCATGGTAAGCCCTACTGCTGGGACACCCACATGAAGATCAAGCTGTGCATCTGCTACATATGTGCTGGGGCCTAGGTCTAGCCTTTGTATGCTCTTTGGTTGGCAGTTCAGTCTCTGGGAACCCCTAAGAGTATAGGTTATTTGACTCTGTTAGGTCTTGTGGAGTTCTTATTGCCCCTGTGTTTCTTAATTCTTTCCCTAATTCTTCCAAAAGACTTTTCAAGCTCCATCTAATGTTTCAATGTGAATCTCAGCACCTATTTTAGTTAGTTGCTAAGAGGACTCTCTCAGAGTACAGTTATGCTAGACTCCTATCTGCAAGCATAACTGAACATCATTAATAGTTCCAGAGATTGTTCTTGCTCACAGAAAGGATATCATGTTGGACTGGTTATTGGCTGCCCATTCTCTCAGTCTCTGCAACATCTTTGTCCCTGCACTTTTAATAGGCAGGACAAATTTGGGGTCCAAGGTTATGTGGGTGGGCTGGTATCCTTATCCTTCCGCTGCTGGGAGTTGCAGATAGAGTCTCTTATAGACTCCCTGGAGCCTCCCAATCTTGAACATTCTAGATATGGCTTTAGTTCACTCTCCTACTCCTCTCTCCTTGGCTCTACCTACATCTTATCCCTCACCCAATGTTCTCCTCTCCATCCTTCTCCTCCCTTTGATATTCATTGTTATTTAGCTTCTTTTTGTCTATGGATACCAACATAGGTATCTTCTACTTTATGGCTAATAACCACTTATAAGTAAGCACAAACCATGTTGTCTTTCTGGGTTTAGAATATTTTCTGGGTCAGGATATTTTCTAGTTCCATCCATTTGCTTGCAAATTTCATAATTTCCTTTTTTTTAAATAGCTGAGAAGTATTCCATTGTGTAAATGACCAATATTTTCTTTTTCTGCTTTTCATTTGACTTATAAAACATTAGATTATTTCTTTCTACCTGGAGCCATTTAATTTTATCATACAACTTATTTTTGTCCTTCATCAATTTGTCTAGAGCAACAAGTCAGCAAAATCATTTTCATTTTTGTATCCCAAGTTGTAGAAAATTTTGTATACTGAGTCACTGAATTAATTGATGAATCCAGATCTCTAAATGCATTAGTTTCTTCAAGTTTGAATTATAGTTTCTATAATGGGCCTTCAATATTCTCCAAGCTCCCAGGAGATAGAGAGTATTTTGAGACGTATTGAAGATGCTTGTGAATTAGAAGGTGCTGGAAAACTATTTAGCCAATTCAGGATTCTTAAAAGATTTATCCTTATACTTCTGCTCCTCTGAAACCACTTCTGGTACCAATTTTTATATTTGTCAATGTTCTCTAGAGTCACAGAAATTATGGAATGTCTCAATATATTAAGAGAATTTATTGTGATGACTTACAGTCTGTAGTCCAACTAACCCAACAGTGGGCAGCTGTGGATGGTAAGTCCAAGAATCTAGTAGTTGCTCTTACCAAAGGGACTGGTTGTTTGAGCTAGTCTTCTGTAGGTTCCAATAGATGTGCTAGCAAGTAAGTGTAAGCAGTAAAAAAGAGTAAATCTTTATTCTTTTAATGTCCTATGTAGGCATCTATCAGAAAGTATGGCCAAGATTAAAGGTGTATACCACCACATCTGGATCTGGGACTTGCTTTGTCCCAGGGTGAACTTTAACTCAGAGGTCTCCTTGTCTCAGTATCCTGAGATTAAATGTATGTACTACCTTACCTGGACCTAAGCTTTACATGGTCACTATGCCTCAAGATCTCCATGCCAAGATCTAGGTCAGAAAACTTTTGTATTACAGCCTCAAAATCTGGATCATAGGTGTGCCCTACAATTCTGGATTGTAGTTTATTGCGTATATAGGCAAGGTGACAACCAGGAATAGCCATTACACAATGACATACAGTTTTTACTACTATTGCTCTGTAGTACAGTTTGAGATTAGGGATGGTGATACTTCCAGAAATACTTTTATTGTACAGGATTGTTTTAGCTATCCTTGTTTTTTGTTTGTTTGTTTGTTTGTTTTGTCTGTTGTTGTTTTTTTTCCATATGAAGTTGGGAATTGTTCTCTTAAGTTCTGTAAAGAATCTTTTTGGGGATAATAATAAGAATTGAACTGAATTTGTAGATTGCTTTGAGAAGATGAACACTTTTTTAGTAGGCTAATTTTAGCAATCCACAAGCTTGGGAGAGCTTTACATCTTCAGATATCTTTTTCAATTTCCTTCTTCAGAGACTTGAAATTCTTGTCCCACAGGACTTTCACTTGCTTTGCTAGAGTTATACGAAGATATTTTGTATTATTTGTGGATAGATTGAAGGATGTTATCTCCCTAACTTCTTTCTTGGTATGTTTATCATTTCTATAAAGGAGGGCTAATTATTATTTTTGTTTTTAGTTAATTTTGTATCCAGCCACTTTACTGAAGGTCCTTATGAGTGTAAGGGTTCTCTCTCAGAATTTGTAGGGCAACTTATATTTTCTCCCATATCATTTGTGAATAGAGAAATTTGACTTCTTTCTTTCCAATTTGTATTCCCTTGATCTCCTTTACTTGTCTTATTGATCTTGCTGAAATTCAAGTACTAAAAGTTTGAAAAGGTTAAAATTGTGAAAAACCATACAGAAAACATACTAAATTGTAGATATATTATATATTTTCTGAGAAAGAATGTCATTCACTCAGATATAAACTAAAACTAAGATCAATAAACCACACTTTTCAGAACGTTTCCTCAAGAATTTTCTATAATCCAAAGGTATTACAAGTAGACACGTATTATAATCACATTAACCTAACAGACTCACATAGCATTATTCTTATTGAAAAATTTTCTGCTCAAATAAAAATCAAGGTAGTGGCACAGAGCATTTTAAAACAATGTTGAGGTGAAGAGGTGAAACTTATAACTTCATCAGGTCCTATGAAGAAGGCAATTTTAAAATAAATTTGTTTTATATTTAAGAATAATATATAATAATAGGTGATCATAGCCTCATAGTGCAGCTTTTTACAATTCATGATGTTTCCTAATCTAAAAAGAATGTTTAGTGGAGTCAGTGCTGTGATAGAACGTTATTGCCAGGGGGAATTTAAGAAGAGAGAGTTTTTGGTTTATGGTTGCAGAGAGAGAAAGATCTACCATAGTAGAGAAGCAGGGTTACATGTGACAAGCATAGTAGGCAGAGAAAGAATGGCAGAGCACATCTTCCAAACATTAAGTGGAAAGAGCTAACTGGACATGGTTGGAGGCTGTAAACTTGCAGCATTCACTTCCAATGATGCATGTTCTTCATCAAAGACACATTTCCTAATTCTCCTCAAATATTGCTACCAACTGGGACTAATTGCTCACTTACTAAAATATCATGCAGTCCTCTCTTATTTAAACCACAACAGTTAGTCATATATTATTTTCTTTCCAGTAAAAAAAATAAATATGTATTTTATAGCATTAGAAATAATATTTCTTAAAATTAAAAGACAAGTCTACAAACTGCCCTGTCTTCACACAGATTAAAATTAATACAGACTTCAAAAGATTCTTATTCGTTTCATTGCATCCATGTCCCTGTTTGGCCTGAATGTCTGCATATGCACCACATGCATTCCTGTTGGCCATGAAGGTGAGAAGAGACCATCATGTCACCCCAAACTGGAATTAGGAGGTTTGCAGAGCATTAAGTGCATACTAGTGACTGAGTCTTGGCCCTGTGCTCTTAATGGCCTGAGATATTTCTTTAAATCCATATATCAAAATAATTAGTTTTAAAATATGAACTTAACTTTATCCTTGAAAGGATAAAATTAAGGATAAAAAAATAACAACCCACAATTCAAAATGCTGAATTAAACTAAGTCATTATACAAAATAACCATCAGACAGAGAACTTTGACAACTGTTGAATTACATGTGATGTCATAGTAATTTTTAATATTGATTAAAAATTTGAGCTTTAGACTCTAATCTGTGAACCAGTTTTTACACATTTCTAGTGTTGAATGAACTATATTTTACTAAGCCAAGGTTTTTAATGTCTTTATCAGTTGTATTTTTATCATTAAATAGTATTTATATCCACAGTATATTGTAAATACATTGATTGGTATAGCTTATATAGCAGATCTGTTTTGTTTTTGTTTGTTGTTTGTTTTTATCTCTAGACTGATTTTCAAAGTAGCTTCACTGGTTCTTATTCTCATAAATAGTACTGAAGACATGGCACACCATGGCTTCAGGACATAGAGAAATCAACCTCAGGGTAAGGAAGAGATTTTTTTCCACTTCTGGCTTGCTCTCATAGTGCTAGAAAATGTTCAGACTGAAAGGGGAAACAATGGTGTTACTTAGCCTTGGGTCTTCAATGTGGAAATACTTACCTGCCATATAAGATGGTATATAGTGGCAAGACAGTTATTAGATAATTTAAAGTTTTTTGATTAGATTTGAAGGCTGCTCCACAGGAAGGAATTTCATGCCTGGTAGCACAATTCTGCTCAGAAGTTTAAGGCTTGGGAAGTGTCGCAGGCCCTAAGATGGAACATGACATCATTTTGTTGTCCTGCTATCAAACTGCCTTCTAAATGTTTATGTTTATAGCTATTAACTAAAAGTCTCTTGCAACCTTGATCAGGGAAGGGTCTTTTTGTAATAACATTTAATGGAAAGAAGCACTTTGCTGGGGATCTGATAGTTAATATGCAGCCCTAAACAGAACATCTCCCATCACCCCACCATAACTAAGGCTCAAGGAACATCAAGAGAGATGAGACAGAAAACCCTAAGAGCTTCAGAGTGGAATGGAGTGTCATGAGATGTCTTCTGGACATGATAAACTATTGCAGCCAAGAATAGAAACTATGGCTACTTGCAGAAGACAGTTCTGACATACAAGTTCGTCATGCCCCAACACTTTTCAAGGGAATGTTTGCAGGTCATAATTGCCAGGGGCTTGAAAATAATTTTTAAGTATGTAGTCACTGTTAGAATTTCCCTACTACAGTGAATAGTTGCATAACAT
>JADRCH010000828.1:2122126-2133721 GCA_019843965.1 Rhynchomys soricoides | reverse complement strand
GCATAGCAGGAGATGGAGGAAGAAAATAGAGGAGCTGATATGCCCATATTTCATTTTGTACACACACACACACACACACACACACACACCTTAGGCTTTCAAATTGAAGAATGTTTATTGCATATATTCATAGCAAGTTAACTCCTGAGAACAACAGGTAGTGAGTAAAATGTTTCTTCTGTTTTGAATCAGAATCACAACTCCATATATGCCAGATATGCCAGATTGATGCTTTGACCTGAGAAAAACAGAGAGGAATACACAGGAAATTTTCTCTGACCACCCCCTTTCTGTCTATAAGCAACATAAAATTTCCCAAGAGAAAGATATCTCTTTTGTACTGGAAAATAAACATTCTTAATAATTGAGAGAGAATATTGACACTAATAAAATACTAAGAATACAGACATACTACATTTTTGGATTATTGCACATATTTGGGAAATTATAATTCATGTTGCCATACTTGCACGACAAATGGTTTTGCTCACCAGGCTATCTCTCCAGTCCAAGAGCACATGTATCTGCTTCTTTCCAGATAAAGACAAGTGGGATGAGACTGGAAAGAGCACAGAGAGGCATTGCACTCAATGACTTTCCATGATGTAGGCAGATCTTTCTCTCAGTAAACATAAAAGCAACATGAACATCTTTAATATTCCAACAATTCCATTAACACAATATATAATTTTATAAAAAGTGGTAGTTCATAGAGAGGACAGGAAGGAAATGTCAGAGCATTTCAGATAGAGTGTCCAAGTACTGAAATATGAAAAACATATAAAAACAATGAAACACTGAAATAAGGTGAACACTGAGACAGGTCAAGATAATGTAGTTCAGAACAGATGCAATCCCAATCTCAGGTTCCATCAGGAGGCAAGACATCAGAGCTCTGTATCAAGGCTCAGACCTGATATTGCAGATATACCACCATATCTTCCTCTATATTCTGTTATGCTATGGATCCTCCAAACTAAATGAAATTTTATAGTGAATTGACTTGTTTCAAAGAGTTTATAAAAAACTGAGATGAGGTATTTACAGTGTCAATAATGCAGAAGTATCAATATTTTATTACATCTGAGATTTGCTGTCACTGTCTGGGTTGTAAAGTCTCTGTGGGATCTATATATTGCATTGAATTGTATGACTCAGAACTGACAGAGGATTTCTGTTAAGAATATACTAAAAATATGAAGGATCTAAGTTTAGGAACAATTTATAGACAACAGAGACTATGTGGCCTTTGGAGTAGATTTCTCTGTGTAACCATCTTGCCCTTTAGACTTTTTTCAAGGATTGTTGCTTAATAAAAATTTAAATATCTATAGAAAAATTGATGAATTGAAGCTTTGTATCCTAATGAGATTGGTCTTGGAAAATTACCTTTCCCATAGTTGTTGTGAAGTCCCTTGGAGTTTTATTTCTGGTTTATCAGTCGTGTTAGCAAAAGTTAGCTGGTAGTAGTTATTGTGTCCTGGAGGAAAAATATGAGAAGGTTCCCATAAGGCAAAGGAGTTGTTACTTCTCCTTCACTTTTCTGCTTCATGTAGACTGCAGGTGAGCTACTGTGTTTGACTTAGAGCAACCATGGGACACACGGAAGAGGATCTTATGAATGGAGTTTCAACAGTGGAGCAAACAAAAAAGATGGTTCTACTTTCTGAGGTAATCTGTATTAATGCAGATGTGCAGAAATACCTGTTTATTACATTTGCTGTTTTGATTATTTTGATATTATTTATATTATTTAAATATATCAAATAAATAAAATAGTAAAATAGTGGAGTGGGCATTATTACGAGTCTCACTCATTTTGTAAGACAACATGTACATCATGACTACTACACTACTTATCTCCTTGATATATGCCGTCTCATCATGTTAATTTGCAATAAGATATTTAGATATTGTACTATGACTCATTTGACTTGTTTACATGTTGGATGTATTCTGTTAAGAATATTTCAGCATTTCTCTGCATGTATGTTTTGAGTGTTGAGTGTGTGTTGCTTACACTTAACTTATTCAGACATATTATCATACATATCGCTTATATAAATACATTCATGTCTTTTCTAAAGTATTTCCTAAAACCTTTACCCATTATTTGTATTATCTCTCTTTTTTTCTTATTTGTAAACACTTGTTTTATTTTAAAATATATATATATGTACTGTACTGACATCATTTCATCTCTCCTTTTTCTCCCTCCAACCTCTTCTGTGCTCTCACTGCCTCTAAAATTCATGCCCATTTTCTTCATTATTATGTTACATGTATTTGTATACATATGTTATAAATAATACATGTCTGAATTAATATATAAACACAACCTATTTATTCCATTTAATGTTGCTCATATGTATTTATAGGGATGATGACTTCCAATTAGATGATCAATTAGGGGCTCATCCCTAAGGATGATTTTTACTCTCTCAGCAGTCATTAATTACATGTAGTTCTTCATTTAGAGATGGGTCCAGTGAGAGTTTTTCTTTCTATGTTTACAGGTCAACTGGAGTCATTTTTTGAGAAGTCATATATTTGTAGTGTGTGTGTATATTCTGTGTATGTGTGTTTGTGTACACACCCCTACTAATAGAGAAGCATTACAATAAAGACTCTTTATATGGACATATTTCCTTTTAGGATGCTATCTCCATATTTATACATTTTCTATAATTTGTCATCTATAGTCATTGATTTATTAACATTTAATATATTGTAAATATGAGCTGTTTTTTATTTTATCCATTTGAAATGATTTATAGAGATTTTTGTTTGATTTTTAGTTAATTAATGATAGCTCACAGAATTAAAATTTTTTCCTTTAACAAAATTTATATCATCACCATTCCCCTTATTAAACTGTGTTTTACAATGTGAACAAGTTATATAATGTGGGAAGTCATACAAATGTCTGTTTTCTTTCATGTCTTTGTTAATTTTCATGAATTTTAATCTTATTTATTAAACTCATATTCTCCCTTTTTTGAGAGGATTTTTTTTTTAATGATGCTGGAGAAATTTGAAAAGAGAATTTGCAAGTACATATTAGGACATCTTCTAAAATACACTTAAAATTTCTAAATGTTTATATTCCAAATGAAGTCTCATACAGATATTCCAACAAAGAGATGGCCCAACTGCTCAGATAAAAGTCTGTAGATAACATTTATTACAGTGCTTACTTATTGGTCCTTATAACTGTTGGTTATGGAAGCAGAGAATAAAAATAATACCTGAGGTCAACTCTAAATTTTCACTTCATGGAGTATGCAATATACTGTTTATCTAGACACCTTCCTTGACTTAAAACCAGTGTGAGGCATATTTCTTAATTAATCATGGAAATTACTTTGTACTAATTTAAACATGTATACCTGAGTTTTCTTCTCTCATACCACACATCTTCTGAAATTCCTCCCATGTATTTAACACTTACCAACATGCTATTATAGTATGGATAGTATTCATATAGATACACTCTCCAACTAGATACTCTGTGTGTTTTGTAATACATTTAAAAAAGTAATTCACACTCTTATTCTTTTATCAACTAGATAAAAGGGGAATAAACTCTAAGGGATGGATATTGCACCCCACATTCAATTTTACACTATGAGTTTGTGCATATGACTGTATGACTATATATACATATTTTAAAAAAGGGTATTTTTACATCCTACATTTTTGTCTTGAACCCTGCTTACTCCAGAACCATAGCATTTCAGAAAGCAACTTTCTGCTGTTCTTGCTATTGGCATGACTTTGATTTTTTTATTTGTTTGTACTGTTCTACAACTGAATTGGGAACAAACCATATTTTAAGTTCTCCATGCCATCTGATGGAGCAAAAGTGTGCTTACATGTTTTACTCAATGTTGGTAGCAATCAGGAGGCAGAGTCATTACTCCACAAGTAGATAGGAACAAAACATTTTTTAAAGTATTGTGTGTTTATGTCCATTGTTGGAGAGAACAGTAGAAGACTGAAGAAAAATCTATTAGAGATCCTGTACTCACAAATCTTTTAAGAGTGAAGGTCTGCTCCATTCTTAAAGCTTCAAAAAAAATAGCACAGACAATCAATCGAAGTTCCTCACCATTTGTTAGGGAAAAAAAAAAAATAGTAAATGTGATTTAGGTACGGATGGATGTCAATAGTGACTCAGATTGTGGTTATCCCTCCCCCCCTCCACTATTTGATTAGTTAAAATTTCATTGATATTTAATATAAAACTTTGGCTTACAGAATGCCTTTGCAGTATTGTGGCAAAGAGTGTCTCTGTTGTCCTGTTGCTCTGTATTCACAATACTAACAGAATAATTCCCTATGGCTTCTCCTGGATTCATTCCTGTACTTCCATACTGTCTCTTCTTTCCTTGTGGGAGAAGTATAAGAATAATTTGTAGTCTTCAGGTGGCGAGCATCATAAGGCAAAGTCTGAAAGCCCCAATGCACCTTTCACAACTGACATAATTTTTGGTGCTGCTTCTGAGTGTTACCTACTCCCCTTTAATATTATTTTAGTTAAGCTAACCTGTCAAATTATTATTTGCAAAAATCATAAGTCATATTGATTAAGCTATTTTCTCCCTAAAATTATCCACCTCTCCTTTAAGTTAAATGTAAATATAGTGATAATTTGAAACACTTTATATATATATATAAAAAAAGATTTGTGTATGGTCTTTCTCTTACTCTTAATGGAATCTATATAACATAAGATATATAGAGATACAAATATCAACTCCTGGACTTTAACATCATAGTAGTTTACTGTATTAAACATTATTACCTTAAATATTACTGGGATCAATCTTACTTAAATGTATTTAGGAACAAACATTTTTTATTTAATCAGAGAGAAAGAAATATGTAAGGTTCAAGACAAGATCTCTGAGAATAAATTATGTGGTACAATATTCTTCAAAATTACATAATTTAAATACAATTTAAATTTCATTCTTACAAATTTTTCTTCATATATGTTTGTACTAGTTTTACATTAATACTTACTATTTATAAATCTATTAATTCCAAATGTTTTTTTGTAAGAGTCAGTGGTTAAAACAAAGAAAATAATTTTAAAGTTACCATTCTTATCAAATATTGTGAAAGTAATTAATTTTTTATTTTAGTGAAAAATTTCCAATTGTATATTATCAAAGCCTACTTTTGGTTATAAATATTTTTACTTAATTGTTTTTGTATTTGTTTATAATGAGTTCATACTCTATTGTCATCACTTATACTATGTACACTATTTCTATATCCTCTTGGAGGGGAAATATTTAAAGGGAATATAAATATTTTATGTATAAATGTTATTCTGTTTTTCAGAACATAGACTTTTCCTTGTATTATCCTCAACCGTAAAATATACGAATTACTTACTGCCTAATTTGAAAGAAAATATCATGTCATATATTTAATTTTTTATATTTATTCTTATCTATTTTAATATTATAAAATACTCTTCTAAAATATGACTGCAAAGGTCAGTTTTATATTTTTATGACTCTTATTTTCCTGCTTTTCTCTATAGTATATGTCTATATAACGAATTAAATCAGGTCAGAATTCATGTGTGTAGCAACACATTCAGGATTATTTTCTATAACATTTCCTTTCAATTTTATTATATTCCTCCATACATATGTGTATATTCTCATTTATAAACACTGTCATGGTCTCCTCTGATTTTTATTCATTTGTTTGATTTTGTCTTTTTAAGCATGTTGGGTTTTGTTTCTCTTTATATCTTGTTTTTCTTAAATCTGATTATGCTGAGGTTAAGTTTGTCAAGCAATGTCACTTTATCATTGGAGGTCCAGTGACAGGCCCAAATTGGGATAAAGCTCAGGATTGAAACCCCAAGGCCTGACACGATTACTGATTCTATGGTGTGTTTACAAACAAGGTCCTATCATGACTGCCCTCAGAAAGGCCCAACAAGCAGCTGAAAGAGTTAGATGCAGATATTTACACCCAACCAATAGACAGAAACTGCTGACCCTTGTGGTTGAATTAGGGAAAAAGTGGAAGAAGCTGAGGAATAGAGTGACCCTGTAGGAGGACCAGCAGTCTGAACTAACTCTTGAGATCTCTCAGACACTGGACTGCCAACCAGGCAGCATACACCAGCTGATATGAGGCCCCCAACGCATAGACAGCAGAGAACTTCTGGGTCTGGATTCAGTTAGAGAAGATGAACCTAACCCTTAAGAGACTTGGAGCCCTAGAGAGTGGAGAAGTCTGGTGCAGCATAGCTGGGAAGGGTACATCCTTTTGGAGACAAGGGGGAGAGTAGATAAAGAGTGATAAAGAGACCAGAAGAGTGATAAAGTCTGGACTATAAAAAAAAAATTAAAAAAAAAATTAAAGAATAAATAAACAAAATGAAAGTTAATAGAACAAACAAATAAATAAAATAACATGTACTGATGTGTTATTAAATACTGTAAAACTCTCAAATGTCTCCTTTTCTTTTTTCATTAACTTGTTTATTCACTTTACATCCAGATTACAGTGTCCTTCTCTTCCAAGTCCCCTCCACACACAATCCCTTCTCATCCCTTCTCTATGAGAATGGATGAGTACCCACATCCCTGTATCAACCCACCCTGACGTATCAAGTCACTGAAGGACTAGGCACATCATCTCCCACTGAGGCCAGATAAAGTAACCCAGTAAGAGAAATAGTATCCACCAGCAGGAAACAAAGTAAGCCCCTCCTCATTCCATTGTTGAAGGATCCTAATGAAAATCAAGCTGCATATCTGCTACATTTGAGCAGGGGACCTAGGTCCAGTCTCTGTCTACTCTTTGGTTTGTATATCAGTGTCTGGGAGCCTCCAAGGGTCCAAGTTAGTTCATTCTATTGATCTTCATGTGGAGTCCCTATTCCCTCCAGATTTGTCAATGTTTCCCCAAGCTCTTCCACAAGACTCTTGGTAATGTTTGTTGTGGATCTCTCCATCTTTTTCAGTCATATTCTGGGAGAAGCCTCACAGAGTACAGTTATGCTAGGCTCCTGCCTGCAAGCATAACAGAGTATTATTAATACTGCCAAGTATTATTTCTTGTCTATAGGATGGGTCTCAAGTTGCTCCAGTCATTGGTTGGTCATTCCCTCAGTCTCAGCCCCAAATTTGTCCCTGAACTTCTTGTAGGCATGACAAATTTTGGGTTCAGTGGGTTGGTGTCCTTATCCTTCTACTGGTGTTCCACCTATTAGGGGCCATGATTTGACAAAGAATATATCCTGGACTAAAATAGTATGCAAAAGCTAAGGACATTTTATTCTTCAGAAATCCAGCAATTTGTGGTCTCAATTACCAAGATGCAGTCCACCAAGTGAGCTCAGAGGCTTGACTTAAAGCACATTAGAGGAAGTCCAGTGTAAGTGACCTTTATCTTAATCTGTTGACTTTATCTCTAGGGACATTCCAGAACCATCGTTGGACCTGTAAACTCTTGCTGGGGAAGTCTTGAAACTTTTGCTGATCTATTACTCTTGCCTCAGTAGCCAAATTGACTCAGCTACTGTAGCTGATCTCCTGTGACCTCCTGGCATGTCTCCAAGTCAGGGGACTGAAACCAGGCTGGCATCTACATAATGGAGCAGAGTTATTTCAGGGTGGACCCACCAGTATTCTCCCAAGTCCTTATGTAGTGCCTCATTAAAGATGATGGGTAAATTCATGAATCCTTAAGTTATTTGTCTCTCTTGCCATTCAAAGGCAAATAGAAGCTGGTTTTTGAGTGCCAAAGGTAGGCCACAAAGTCATTCAGTGACTGAAGCTTCTAACAGATGTCAGGAGTAGGTTGGTTAACAAAAGCCATGTTTGCAGTGGCCTGGTGCTCTCTGGCTTCTGGGCCAAAAGGAATGTGGGTTCTAAAAGCTTCAAAAAGTCTTTCTAGATAGTCCCTGGGGCTCTCATTCTCTCCCTACATCACTTGGCTTACCTTTGATAAATGTGTCTGTCATCTGGCAGCCTCTCAGAAACACCCTGTCAGTATCTGGCAGTAGATTCAGAGCCTCTCCTTACCTTCAGCTGTGTCAAAATCCCAGTCATTTTGAGTCAAGGGAAAGGCTTCATCGATATCAGACTGTTCTTGAGTGTGCAGCGAATTTGCTTCTGGAACTAATTTCCAGGCAACTCCTACAATCTGATATCTCTCTGTTGTGAAGTGGACCTGGAGCTACTGTTGACAGTCATCCCAGGTGGGAAGGTGAGTGAGTATGACTGAATCTAGAACACCTGTGAGAGATGATGGTCTTTCTAAGAAAGGGGGTTGAGGTGTTCTGCAACTTCTAATTGTAAAGAACATTATTGGCAAATGGCACACATGTCATGAACTGTCTCACCTGTGCATCTAGGGGTCCTGTACCCTGGAAGGGTAAGGCTGTAGTAGAGTTGGCCCTCTGGGCAGTGTGGACTGAGTGTGAGCTGGACTCTAAGAGGAGTACGAAGAGTCAAGGGAGTTAGTGGCTTCTCCTCTCTCTGGTTGTGCAGGGACAATAACAGCAGGGCCAGGAACATAAGGAGGGGGACAAACATGATCCTCAGGCACAGAAATGGGGAGTAAGTCAGGGAGCCAAGGCTTACCCTCCTTTAGAGGAAGAAGGGTAGAGAACAGCAAGACCCAGAACAAAATGGTTTCATCCAAATGAGGCTTCCGGATCAGGTATTGCCACATGGTGATAAATGGCACTTGGTCTTTGTGGCCCCAGACATCATAAATAAACCTTCACCCTGTAAATGATGGGGAGATGGAAAGTCCTCCTTAGGCCACCATACTTTATAAGTGAGCCATTCTTATCTGAAAAAGATGGTTAGTTTGTGAGCATGAACAACCAGATCACAGTCTTCTGTGCTTCAGCAAAAGTCCTTAAATTGGTTCAAGACTAAGTCCAGTGGGGTGCTCTGTGCCTGTCTCATCCTAGGAATCGAAGAAACATTTGTACAAGAGGACAAATAGCACAAGCAGAATACACACAGGCAGATACAGAAGAACATTCTTGGGAAAAACAAAAATAAATGAAAAAGCTGTCTGAGATGGTCTTCCTCACTGTACATGGGAGGGTCATAGACCCACAGTGAGTTCAGAATTCAGTTGAGAACTAGCAAGTTCTCCTGGTTCTGGTAGGGGGTCAGGAGTATTTTCCATTGCACCTGTCTGGGTGACAAAATACACATATGCTTTGTCCCTTTCAGCCTCCAGATCAAACTAAAAACAGAAATGCATATTAAACCTGAAACAGAAACACAGAGATGGACAAGGCAAAGACAACCATCCACTTCAACTTACTGATCAGAAAAACACTCCACTATTTGGGTCAGGGAATCTCCAGCAAATCCTGCACAAGAGACTCCAAATGTAAGGGTTCATGATTCCCTGAAGAATGAAACCCAAATTCAAATACTATGTAAAAACAAAGAGCACACACTTTATTCTGGTGAAATCCAGTATGCTGAGCTCTCCCATTACCAAAATGGAGACCACCAAGTGAGCTGACAGGCCCAATTTAAAGCACATTAGGGGAATTCTGGGGTAGGTGACCTATACATAAACCATTGGCTCTATCTCTAGGAACATTCCAGAACCATTACTTGGGCATGGGGGTCTAGAAATTCTTGCTGGGGAAGTCTGGAAAATGTTGCTGAGGAAGACTAGAAACAGTTGCTGCCCCTTTGCCCTTGCCTCAGTCCAGGTGGCAGGGCAGCTCCTGATGGCAGGGCAGATTCTAACTAGCTGCCTGAAGCCTGGATTTCTATTTAAATAACTGACTTGCTTGGGCTTACCTGGATTTGCCCAGTTAGATTTAGGCCTAGTATTCTGAACTGCCAATTTGAAGCCTGTCATGGAGTTAGCCTGTCCTGTCTCAATGCCTATCTATAGGAGGTGGCCACTTCAGGCTCCACACCACTACTGCTAGGAGTATCAGCTAGAGTCACCCTCATAGACTGGAGCATCCACCATTGCAGGTCTTAGGTACATCCTAGAGACACACCCTGTGCATCCTGGGGATTTCTCTCCATTCCCCTGGACCACTTTCCCTATACCTGATCTATACCACCTCCACCACCACTCCGGACCACCTCTCAGTTCCCCTTCTTATCCCCTCCCCCTCAAAGTTTCCTCCTTAGGTGACTATTATTTCCTTTTTTGAATGAATTTCAAGCATCCTCCTTCCTTGTTATTTAACTTCTTGGGGTTACATCTATTTGCCTGCAAATTTCATGATTTTCTTGTTTTAATAGCTGTGTAGTATTCTACTGTGTAAATAGAATCTTGGAAAATGGTACATCTGGGTTTGTTCCAGTTTCTGACTATTACAAATAAAGCTTTTATGAACAAAGTTCAGCAAGTATCCTTGTGGTATTGTAGAGTATATTTTGTTTATATGTTCAGGAGTCATAAAACTGGGTCTTGAGATAGAACTATTTCCTAATTTCTTAATAGAAATCCTGACAGGTATAAATATGTCTGTGTAAGCTCTACTTAATCTGTGGGGGTTTTTTGTTTTTTGTTTTTTTTTTCATATTTTCTGAATAAAAGCCACCATTTCAATAGTTTCATAAAATTTGATTGATAAAAAACATAATATCCAATTATGGAGATAGAGAAATTAAAACATTTATATTTCATTCTTTTAAAGAACTGCAGCAAATATTTCCTAAATAATCTAGTATTATATGCAAACTTTTTCAGGCTTATTTCAACAGGAAAATTCTTATGAACATATTTAATCTGTTAAAATGGTATGTTGTGATTTACACTTCATTGCATGATTTAGGAATATGAAAAGTACTGTCTCTTAAATTCTGAAAGGATTTATTTTTAACCTGTCCTTGAGCCAGCTCTGTGGGGTGAATACCTGCTTACATTTTTAGCACTTTACCTCTTAGACAATCTCAAATACCCTCCTATATATTGGTTTTGCAACTAGATATCTATCCCTGCTATAGCTTGCAATTTTTCTTAATTTCTAAGTCATATTTTCTAGCAACAAGAAATGCTATCAAATGTAAGACACCCTCAACAGGAGAGAAATATTTTCTGGTACTAAACCTAGCCAATTCTACATGACTTAGGTCATTGAAATCAAAAGAGAACATACTACTGTAACTGTTCTAAATCAGTAGTTTCAAACTGCATTCTGGGTACTTATTCTTATACACACAGATGGTGTGGCTCTCACTACCCACCAAAGGAGGTACTAATTGCAGCAAATAGAGACTATTATAGAAAGCCTGAATTGCTCAAAATGCCATTAACATTGAGGGACATAGGATTCTAGGATGCCCAGCACCCACCAATATATCTACAATAAAACTTCTTTATCTAAGGCTCAAGAAACATGGTGGTAGAAATAGCAGAAAAATTTGAAGGATCAGAACACCAGGAAGCATCCTGTGAGGTTATACACATAGCTATTTGAGGAAATTATACCCCTGAAATCTCAATGTATCTGCCTAAACCGGACCTGAAAAATATCAGCACCAGTTGACATGCCAATGCTGGAGTGTGTGTGTGTGTGTGTGTGTGTGTGTGTGTGTCTGTATGTATGTATTT